>VXBO01008905.1:804294-870396 GCA_013400135.1 Rhinoptilus africanus
CTATAATTTGATATAATTATAATTAATTATAATTATAAATGTAATTATAATTATGGTTTAATCGTGCAAAGTTGGAAGACAGTTTAGTCATTCCGCTGAGGCTAGTGAAGTTAGTTAGGGTTTTCATATCAATCTAAAATATCTCAGCATAATCAAGAATTAAAAGGAGAATTTTATAAAAATGTTTCCATAAGTATTGCTCCCAAAAACTGGGGCAAAAAGCTGCTTCTAGGGGCCCAGTAGATTAAACATTTTTCTGTTGGATTCCTCTCAGTAAGCATAGGCCTAGTAGTTCAGCTTGCAAAGGGGAATAATCTCCCTTTGATGAGATATACCATAGGTAGCTCATATCCTTCCCTGAAAAAGTTCTAAGGAAAAAATACCATAGGCACAAAAGAATAAATGAATAAGACAGTGTTTAATACCACTGGAGTTCAGTTTTACATTTAATCAAAGTGCTAATTGAAATTACTTTGGTAGTGGCTGTGCAGTCCCCATTAGAGGATACTCCCCATTACAAAGCTGCCACATATAATCTGGCACCAGTGAAAAAAATCTGTAAAACCAAGGTCCAACACACAGCTAATATGGAAAAAGAATTACCTCTCACCGCAAGAGACAGAAGCTGTCTTATCAGTCAAGCAGTGCATGTAGTTGTGCCTCTGGATAAATTAATAGCCTCACATCATAGATTATTGTGCATTTTTCATTTTTGCAGTATATTGGTTTAAGTGGTTTAATGTGTTTATCAATATGCAGTACAGCATTTAAATCCCTAGATTAAAAGAATTGAACATAAATGTTATATATTATGGAAGGCTAACTATGTCATAAAGACATACAAATACGTAAAAATGAAACCATTTACAGAAGAAATGGGAAAACTGCCATTGTTGTCAATACGTTCCATAGAACATGAGAATGCATGCATATACATCTCCTCTGTCAATATCTGAAGGTCAGATCCTGTAAATGCTCCCAAGATGGATCCTTTGAGGATTTACAGAAGCATGCTGAAGCAAAATACAGCCCAAAATATATTTTATGCAAAAGGAAAAAGGGAAGCAACTAAGATCATTATTCAAGCTGAATCCCTTCCAGTATTTGTTTTAGGTCTTAAATACTGGTAAAGCACCATTTCTGCAGTAGTTCGCTTTCTGCATAGTCTGACATGTGGTATTTTGTAGCTGGCTGGGAACCATTCATTCTGGGTTTTGATTAAAAGACTGTACAATGTGCAAGGCAGCAGAGAACTCATCCCAAGACTTCTGAGTTATTTCTGTTCTGCTAGAAGCTGACATTACACTGACAACCATCTCATACTTACTTTACACTTCGAGGTTTTCACAGTTTCTCATCTTAGGGACACAGTCCAGAGGAAGGCTTTTTTTTTTTCCCCCTACTTTATGTACTTTGTTGATTTGTGAAAGCATATCTTGGGATGTTTGATATCTTTTGGCTTTGTATTGCAGGCACAGTTTTTCTCCTAGTATCAGCTCCTCTAAAGCCTGAAAGACTGTCTTCTTTTCCCTCACTTGTTAACTTAATGTAGGTTGCCTTTCTGCTATTCCCTTAGATTGCATTTCTGCCACGCCAGACAGAAGGGAGTAGGGAAAGGAAAGCAAGCAGAAAGAAACCCCAAACCTGCTGCTGTTTCTCATTCTAGTTACTTCTATGTCACAAAGAAAAGAATTCCCATAACTTCGATTATGGGAGTACCTGTAATCTGAGACTCAACTAAGCTCCACTGTATGAGAATTAGGAATAAAGATTTTCATTTTAATACAGTTTTAGAATTGAGACATAGGCTGAAGTTATATGAACCGAATTGTTTTGGACTTCCTATGATGCATAAGCCTTGATTCATAACGTGACATGAAAAAAATTCATTCAGCTATACTTCTTTATTTTACCCTTTAGCCAGTAAAGAACTGCGTTCTACAGAATATCTTTTTTCCTCATTTTAAGGTCAACAAAAATATGCTACAGCCTACAACTGTTTAGTAGAGGTTATTACATTAAATGAACGACACAAGTACACAGGCAGAGTGAGGAAAAGGTGAATCAAAGCATTTAATTTACAACTTGTCACCTTTTAAGAATTGTCTTGAAAAAAATGCTAATCACACTGGCTTGTAATTCACTTGTCTCTCAGTTTCTGCCCCATTAAACAGCATTATGTCCCTTTAAGTCTTTTCTAGTTTCTTATATTTCTGACTCTTTCCCCACCTCCCCCTCACCTGTTACAATACCAGTCTTCGTGCTCCACCATCTCCCTGACAGACTTCTCTCCCTTCAGCTTTGCCAGGACACCGCTTTTTATTGTAGTTCCCAGGATCTGTTTTGGTGCTCAGAGCGTCAGCTTGTTTCTGAAAAGACACATCTGCTTGAAAGTGGGGATCTCTGCTCACTGAATTCCAAATGTAAATGATTTAAGCTCCATTTACGTAGGGACTGGGAGCCAGGTCTTTTCCTCACCCTTTTCCTTTAATATGCGTGAAGAAACACAGGTGCCTAACTCCCGGAGGTGTAACTTCCTAAGCCAGAGGACACAGTACCTAAGATAAGACTCGATGCCCAACTCTCAGCTCCCCTTTGTCCCTTTCTCCTTTCAGGCACTACCACACTTTGGAAACCACCTAAGTAGGGCAAGAGCTGATGGGCACCATCTTTGCCACCTTTCCAGTGGGGAGGGGGACTCTCCCAACAGATGGAGGAGCAAAGGGACGTGTTCAGTGGACCAGACCTAATGGATGCTGCTGCTGCTGCCTTGGGGACGTAACTGTCAACTAGAGGAATGAGGGCTCACGTATCCACTTCCATAGCAACTGTGGAGGCTGACAAAGTAAGGTGATGCGGAGGCGGGGGGGATATAACGTAAGGGGAGATTTTGGGGGGAGGCAGTGACCTCTGACAACTGATTCAAAACACAAACCTACTGTAAGGAAATGCAGTTTCTTCACTTCTAACAGACTTACTTTGCTTTTGAAGTAGAGGGAAACTGGTACATACAAGAGCAAAAGAAATAGATGTGAGGAAGAGGCTATTCCTATTAAACCATGGACTGGATCCTGTAGAGCATGCTTAGTGTCAAAACATTTCTTTCTCTGATAAGTCTGAAAATATATAAGACAGAAAGTGGCTGTTACTTACCTCTAAATGTGGCAAAACATTTTAAATAAAGGGCAAAATCCTGTCTGCTCTTTTTATTGCATTAGAAAAAAGCAGTGTGAAGAGATAAAGTGTTCAGGCACCAGATGAGAGCAGACAGAACCAATAAAAGCAGAAATAAAGATGATATTTTATTGTGCTCTGGTGGATGGGTGAATTATACCTCTGAAACCTATTTCACCAACTTACTGTGTACAGGTTTGATGGTAAGTAACCCCTCTGTAATTGCTGCCTAGTGTTTGCTGAATAGTGCAAGACAGTGCAACAGTAGTAACAACCTGTGTAAAACTCTTCCAGTGACCATATAAAGACCAAGACTGAGATCTCTAATAGTGCTGTAATGACTGTGTAAAGAATTACAGCACGTTAACCATCATCCTAGGACACACAGCATGCCATCAATAAAATAAGCCACATGCCAGCCTTTTCTGAGTGCAGATAAATGAATGACAGAGAAAAAGGTCAAGAGTATTATGTAGAGTAAGAGATTTTCTAGGCGTAAGATCATTAGATCATTTAGACTCACCACCTGTATAACACATGGTAAATAACCTCACCGTGTGGCCCTGGAATTCATCCAGGTATCTTGTGTTAAGAATTTGCATATCCAACAAGGCACCAAGTACTGATCTGAAGTCATTGAAAGATAGAAAATCTGACATTTCCTTTGGTATGGCATTTCAGTGATAAAATATGTGCATTGTTGCCTCAATCTGAACTAATTTAGAAATTTTTGAAGATCCCCATGTCTGTCCTTAGGTGTTTAAATGCTTTAGGGAATGTGCCAGCATGACTTGACATGTTTAGATCTTACTAAAAAGGAAGAGCCATTGGAAACAGGAATGCTAATTGTTAAAAAGAAGCAATAGGACTCACTTCAGAATTGATTTGTCCTTTGTGAGATTAATCTTCAAGTGGTGACATATCATCCCTAGGAAGGTGTCCTGCCAAAAAAAGAGAGAAAAAGAAGAAAAGAGATTTTTTGGTATGGATATTTGAAGTGATATAAATATTTTAAGGAGAGCATGATCATGTATTCCTAAAGGGAGTAATAACAAGAGAGTAGGGAATGTTCTCACCGAAAAAAAAAAACCATCCTGCATTACAGAGCAGAGAGTAAGGAATGGACTTGGATACTAAGTTCAGCTGCAACTTCCAGCAGTTTAATTTGCTGAATAAAACCTACTGTGCAGAAAAAAGGCAGTTTAGCAAGATGAATATAGCCATACTCAAATAGCCATGGATCATCTTTAGTTTCTCTTAACTGCAGGGATGCTACTGGTTGGCAGTGAGTTGAGAATCTGGCATGTGTTGCATCAAGGACAATACGCAACTTCTTCTCCCTGAAAGACAGGGAGGACATTTCCCAAAGCAGGCAATCAGGACCTTTGAGGTTTCTACAGTCCCACAGCAAGTGCTTTTCTAGTCTGAGAACAAGGGGGTTCACAGACAATTGAGGGCTTCCACAATATAGAAAGAAATTACATGGCAAGCTGTACTGCATGGCTGGTTAACTAGCTCCTGCAAGCAATTGCAGGCACAGGATGTGGAGAACAAAGCTGACTTTGCAGAAATGGGAAGTGGAGATAATGCATTATGCACTGGAGAGGGACAGGATTCATAAAGTCTTCTCTAAATATCTCGAACAAATCCTGCCCTTCATTGGATTTAATGACAAAACTAAATGCCACTTCAAGAGCTTAGGTTGTAAGTTTTTTTCCCCTGGATTTTCTGAGCTTGTGCATTCAGGCCTTCTAAAGCAGGCTGGTAACCTCACAGAGCAGTAAGATGCTGTTTTGCCACTGGATGAGGCAAGGGATCCTGGTTCCCATGAAACTGCAAACAGCAGCATGGGCTGGGATCCACAGTCTCCTTCAGCATCATCAGGTGAAGGCACTTTCGCTCCATTGTACAGATTTCTCCATTTCAAAGGCCAAGACAAATACTTTGTAATGGGGAAGAAAATGTGAAATAATTTGTATAAGACACTAAATAGCCTACAGTTAAGTATGTATCAAGTTAAATGCATATTTACATATAGAAACAGACAAATCTGAAAATAATACATTGAGAATTCAAAGAAGAAAAATTACAAAATAGCTTGGGAATTCAGGGAAAATTTTGCATACACGAATTGCAAAGTGGTGACACGTTAAAATCTGTGTCTTTTAAAATCTAATTTTCTGGTATTGATCAGTTCTTTGGCCATTCAGGGGCCAAAGGATTCCTACTCACAGAGCACGCTGAGAGCAAACCAGGCACAGTGGAGGCGAATGACCTGTGCATCGCCGCACCTTCTCCTTCCCAGTACAAATTCACAGATGATGGGCTAAATGGACTTTTTCTGTTGTGGACCCAGGAAGATTTGCAGGGAGAGAATGGGAATTACTAATAGCCTGCCTGCCAGTAAGAAATACCTTCATGGTAGAAAATACACCTGAATCCCAGCTTTTCACAGAGTATTGCTACTTCATTGCTTGCTGCTAATGAGTTCTCCCCTTGCAAAAAGATGTCCCAGGGAGATGGGATACAAAAGGGGGAACATAGTAAGCTCTCAGCTCTGCCCACATTTGACAGGTTTTCAGGTGTGTTGTGCTCCCCTCTGCTTTTTTCTATTTGAGAGTAGCATATGGCCACTTGTTAAATCTCAACAGGATTTCCAGCAACTGTGGTGCTGTTAGAGTCATTTAATAACGCTGATGGATGTCATGGGGGAAAGGGAGGTAAAAAAGGAAAGGGAGCCTGTGTGCTTAATTTTCAGAGAACTAATTAAGAGTCCCTGGAAAATGGGTTTCTGAAATATAGCTAAATAGAAGAAAAGGAACCCATAATTGAAAAACATAATAACTAGATTCACTCCTGTAATATTTAGATAGCTTCAGAATACAAAAAAGAGAAAACTATCCCAAACAGAAAAACTGGGAGACTAGGAGGTACCAGGACATACTTGTGAACCATAGATTATGCACCAGAGACAGTGGAATAAGAGTGTCATCCCCATTGTTATGTCATAAACAACAGAATTAAAGTTTTTCTTTCTACTTATTTCTTTTTAAAATTTTCCTGAGCAAAAATAACTTCCAATTTGGTTAATAATGACAGAAAAGAGAAACCGTACAGATCACTGCTCTCCTCTCACTGCTGGGCTAGAAATATGTACAGAAAAGAAGTCGGAGGGAAAATAATTGTCTTATACACTTAAACTTCTAGCTTTTGTCCAGAAGCATCCTCTGTGGCCACACCACTGAAATCATTAGAAATAAGTCTGTCTTTAATGGGCTTTCATCAAGCCAAGAAGCTGTCAGGAAACCTGGTTTCCCCCTTTCAGTGTAAACATTAAGTAGCCTTTTGACACGGTTTATATTTTGCTAAGGAGGAAACCCCAACTATCCTAGCAATATGAACTGCACATACACATGTATTTTGTAAATAATACTCTGAATCAACATGGAAGAACAAATATTTGGAAATGTAAAATACCAGAAAAGAATTATTTGTAAAGACAGCCATGCTGCACTATGAAATTGTATAGCAGGAGGATGCCCTAGCTAAAAATACCCTGATGTTGCTGAATGACAGATCTTTCTGTATGAACAGAAACACAACCAAGCGCTCAGAAGTTGCTTTTATGATCATGGTAGGATGTCCTGTCCACACTAATGCATCACTTCAGCCACTTCTGGATTGTGACAATGAATTTTCATTTCAAGGAAGCACTTGCTTCCTAATAGAGGTTTTATTAAAAAGATTAATATTGGGTCCTATTTTTTAAGCACGCAACAATTTATCATTATAGAAATTCCTTAACGATATCAAAATACATATAAAAGATATATATCTTAGAATTAGAATGCTCCAGCATAATCCAGTAATTGAGTTTCCAAGTCCTACTTGAAGTTTATGGCTGTTGACGTTTAATGTACGTGATTTGATCTAGCATGAAATTTTGGCTTCTCTACACCAGAAAATCATCTTATAGATGTATGCTTTATCCCCGGTGCATGGGAAGTAGTTAAATTTGGAATGACACTTAAGGGATCATTGACAATATCTATGCAAGGTTGTCTCTATGTCCACAAAAGCAACACAATAGCTCTGCGCAGGAAACAGTTACGGCATTGGCAAAGGTTAGCCATCAAATGCCCTCTAAAAACCTGAACTGGTAAGCCCTCACATCAGAAACCAAAAATCCAAACATTTTGCTGGTTCTGCAAAGCCATCTGAACTTAAATTAGAGATTATAATATGAATTATTGTCACGTTGGCTTCTGCATGCAAGAGTGAAACTCGGATGATTAAAGCTCTGATGTGCAGACTGATAACTTGATTTGCTTGGGCAGTTCCTCTGTAATAGCACTGTATAAAAGGATTTGGTGTTTTTCTGCCAAAGCACTGTAATGTACTTTCAGAACTTAGCAAAATGTAAGGATGGCTTTACAGACAAAAATTTCCAAAAGAGCTACCTCATTATTGGGTAATAAAATTAAGTAATTGCGTTAAAGCGAGAGAAATATGTTTATCCCTAACACAGATTTGAACCTTTATTCATCATTTGGGATCCTGCCACAAATTATTCACATTCTGAGAGCCAAGTCAACAGACGGCGCATCAGTAACCCTTCAGAGACCTACTGGTAGTGGAAGGATGCGCCTTCCACAGGAGCATGACAGGAGCTGACCCATTTGACATTGTCCAGGAATAGAGCTATACCGAACTATAAAAAGTGCATTAAATAGAGAACTTCTAGAAGAAGAGTTTAGTATCTATGATGAGGGACTGCATTTTATTGCTGAAAAAAATGTAATTAATGCAATTATTTATTGCACATGAACTATCTTTAGAGACAGACATTTAGATAACTTGTGTTTCATTACTATTTTACTTGATTTCAATCAAAAAAATGAAGCAATGCTTATTACAAATATGATTTAAGTTGCATTTAACAGCCAGACAGCACATTTTGTGACTTTACACCTCCCTTTTAAGGAGGACATCTCTCCTATCTAATACTGCTGTATTCCAATGGTGTCAAAATATGAAACAAAACACAAGCAAGTGAAAGAACGAAACCAACTAAAACGTTCTTTCAAGTATTCGTACAGCATATAGGTATCACCTTCAGCTACTTGATTATTTTCTTGTCATGGGACACATTATGAATGAGAAATTTGTTTTGGGACTGTGTCTTACTTTTGAGCTCAGGAAATGATCTGCAGTTTAGAATAAAATTTCCCCAACTGGGAAGATTATTCAAGTGACCCTGTGTTGTAAGAGTGTGATTTAACACCCAGTTCTGCACCATGAACCAGGATGAAACATTAGACCAATACCAAAACTGAAAATTTTCACTGTCAGAAAAAGGTATTCTGTGCTATAAAAAAAATTCTTGTCAAAATTGCTCCTGTTGAAAAGGTGCCAGGGAAATTCAATACACTGCAGACAGAACATGAACTCTAAGTCCCTCACTGTGGGTTGTATTTACCTGGGTGGATTACAGAGAAAAATAATAGTACACATCCAGGTGTGTATATCCATCAGCCTGCAGCATTTAACACATTTTGCATTGAATAATTAAAAATAAGCTCTGTAAATTATGTAGTAGGAGATTTATATTTAAGGAATAAAAAAGAATATACGCACTTGTGCAATTTTACATACTGTTATAATCCTTGCTTTCCCAGTATCTAAATTCTAAATATGAACAATAAGGAAAATTTGGTGAAGGTTTCTTATTTTCTTTCAAAAGTGGGCCTTCTAAGTACAAAGTTGGTAGTAACTGGACTACTACTACTTGTTAGTAAACTGTAATTACTAGGGCAGACTTTTCTAACCTTGGTGTCCTCAATACATCACTTGGAGTGATTTGGGTGAAAATATAGAAAATTTGCCTGTGTGTGGCCTGATGGTACCTTTTATGGTACAGATATGACTGGAGAACCTGGGAGGCAGGGGCTCTCAGCCCTGCTTCAGTGGCAGGTCAGGCTCAAAGCGCTCTGAACTGGGATGACTGGTGGTCCCACACTAGCACTCTGGAGAGGTACTGCAGCTTCTCGGGGCAGGGCAAGGCACCACAAGGCACCACCGGGCAGGAAGGACATACCTTCTCAGGACTGACACTGGCCTGGCCAGTGCCAAGAATCATTTTTCATGTATATTTTTAGTATCTGTCATTTGGGAGATGTTAAACCGTGGTAGCTTGTTGTTATTAAGCATGCAAAGTCTTTCCTCCCCTCTCTGGTACATCATTGTAACTATACTGACTTTATAGTATTTCTGAGTTATACAGGGAGAAGTAAGAAAAGAATCATTCCCTATGAGTAAAATTCCAATTTAAGTGTAGGCTTGTGTATAGCCACTTATTCAGATGAATTATGTGAGAGTCATGGATACTCTGGGTGTAAATCCAGGTGGAACCGCGCCACTAATCTATGAATGTGTTGCACTCCTGAGAGAAGAAAAAACAAACCTAAAGATCTGACAGCCTTATAAAAGCATTCCCATGGTGGCATAATCTTTTAGAAAAAAAATAAATCATACCCCATCTTTTTGTAAATTGACCTGTAAGTTACTGGCAGCAAATCAATAGCATACAAATGAAAAATAATAATGCAATAACAATCCTGTGTATTATCTTGGACCCCAGATGAAAACTTGTAAAACGATCAATATGATAAAGATTCAGCGCTGTTACTCTTTTACAAAGAAATGACAAAATAACATACTGATTTCAAAAGGTGGCTGTTCAGAAAACCAAACCCATCTGCCACAAAATGAAAAGATAAACCCAAATATAAAACACTTCCTTGTTTGTTTGTCTGTTTCTTTCCCCCCAGACTTTCACCAATTTGAACTGGAATTAAAGGGAGCAATTTTTTGTTTGTTTGGAGAAAAAGCAAGCATTTTGACATTAGCCCGAGAAGCTCAATGGATGAAAACTCACTTGCATACAATAGGAATCTGAAAAACGGCGATTTCCATGAAGTACGTATGTGCACTAACTTTGTTTAGTATTTATTTTTAACTGCTACCTCCATTTTTTTTTGAACTGTTGAGCTTATTTGCAGCAGAGCATTTGTTAATTAAAACAAGGTTTTCTTTGTTAATTAGAACAAAGATGGTACTTTGAAAGAAGCTTGTCCCCCATCCTTAAGAGCTTGTCTCAGAGAGAGAGCATAGTGAAGTAGATAGAAAACTACAGGTAGAAAAAGGTCCACCTAGAGCGGCACAGAGCTGCATCTCTCTGCCCTCAGGGTTACAGAGTGCTCTGTCAGGGACCTGGACAAATTCCTACAAACTCTCTGTGAACTGAGGAATGAAACTTCGGGAAGCAGAGGTAGGATTACAGCAAAGCTTCATTCTTACAGAAAAAAAAAGACTGGCCATAAGTTTCACTGCATGAAATCTAGAAATCTAAAATTAGTATATTTATTTTCTGTACATGATTTTCACAATTGTGTTACAGAATAGAAAATGAAGAGCAGGAAAAGGAAGTGGAAGCTCCAGAAGGGAGAGAGAAGAGCAGCCTGGCTGCTGGTGGGGAAGCATGGAGATTGCCATCACCGGCACATCCACAGCAGCACTCAGACATGGTGAGTACCAGCATTGTGGGCAGTGAGCTAAAAAACACTGGAGGACGGTGGGCACACTAAATTAATCCATTCAGTCATTCTGTGGTACACATTTATATAGATAGTAGTAAAGGACATTCTCTTTGAAAGCTTCCGGCAAAGAAAATTTATAGTGCAAACTGAATGACTGCATCCGTAGTTCAAAACAAGCATAGGCACACAGTGCTGTTTGACACCGTGTGTGACACCGCACTGAGGTCTAAGAGGAAATAATTTTTAATGCCAGTTTCACGGCTGGTGTGTGCACCAGCGTCAATACTAAGGCCAAGAACTACAATGGATTAAGCATTGATCACTAATGTTACGTATTTATCCCTGTGGGTTTGCAAGGTGCTTTTCAGACAAGCAGAAAAGTAAAGACTTCACGTTGGCAGTTTTAAAACTAAAATGAGTCATAGAAGTTAGGCAATAAAGAGAGAGGGAACAAAGACAGCATTGACAGAGAAGTGGTAAAACTTCGGGAGGGCACCATTTATGCGGAACAGTCTTGCCATTCCAGCTTGTTTTCTTGCAAATACAAGGTAAACAGTTGTCTCACGCATTAGTCTTAGTGTCTACCTACAGCCACCTTCCTGTACAGGATTTTTATAAATAAAATAATGAAAAGATTGTGGCAATTTGTGCATTCACAGAACTATGTAAAATAACTTCCACAATCAATGCAACATGGCACATAGCAGTTACCCTTCGATCTCACTTATATTTTCATTCTGGATTAGTAAGTGCAGAGTGAAAATAAAATGCCTTTCTTGAAAGGCAGCCAAAAGCTACGGTTTTCAAATTTCAGTTCATGTTCAGAGCTTTATCACAATTTCATATGACTAAGTTCTTAGCTTAGAAATTTCCACAATTGCTTAAAGGTGCATTTAAAGTAATTTATCTCCATATGGGTGCACTGCTGTAGGAATTTTAAGTTATTTCAATACTAATCCACAGTTCACAGTTATGAGTACAGATCAGAGACCCCCACACAGCTCCAGCCCCAAGACAGGCCACCACCTATGGGGTAACAGTCCCCTATTCCTCCCATTAAGCTCATGTGTATTTAATTTACTGTGACCTTCAAATAAAGCATGAAAATCTCATGAGCTGTAAAAAGTTTTAATTCCTATGGCATATCAGCCAATGGAGATGTTGGAAATTGCTACAAGACCATCTCTGTCTGGGTGTGGCAGGATTCTCCCATCTTGAGTCTGTTCTTTTAGAAAATTCTGTTTCCATGGTATTTGAATCCTTTTTTATAGTATCTGTCTCTCCCCTTTTAAATGGTATTTGTTGCAAATCAGAACCACCTCAAAATTGGAAAATCTCACTTTGGGGATGCTTTCAAAAAAATAATCAAAATTCTTCATAGGAATAAGTAGTTTTTTCAGACAGCTGTAGTTACCACCTGTTTGCAACATTTAAGGAGAGAAACTCACAGGCATTTTTTCCAGATGTGCCAAACTGATTTTTGCACTTACTCAGTCCTTCTGTTCTCTCTTAGTATGCTGTCATTGTAAAATCTGAAGGGATAAGTATGAGGTGAAGGAAATATTTCATTGTGAGATTACCTCTGCCTGCCACTCTACGCAGACAGAAAAATCCCCAATCCATACCACTATCAGGAATACACTTTGACATCAAAGAGGAGCAGCCGTAGGTTGTTTGCATATTCTGCTGGACACAAACGCATTTAATAAAAGTACCCAGACGTCCATTTTGCCAACACGTCCATCTGCTAAAGACCGTGCCAATCCCTAATGTTTCTCACTGCCCTTGTGCCGTAGATAAATCTGCCCACAGTTCCTCTGGATGGAGGTTTTATTTGGAGGGGCAGCGGCTGAATATGCTTCAATCTGTTTTAGGCAAAAGTCCATCACTGTAGCTTTGCCTGACAAAGGAAGGGAATTAATGTTTTACCCAAGCAGAAACTTCAGGCATGTGCACTGACAATTGCTGCAAAAGTGGAAAAGGAACAAGAATCAGTGTCCATTTCCCTTTCTACTTGTGTAAATCCCTCCTGGCAGTGAGACAGACCCAGCCTTGCTGAGTTTTGACTGTGGACTTGAAACAGTGAAAGGAAAAGGACAGGTTGCAGGCTAGATAAGAAAAAATCTTCCAGTAGAAGTGACACAGATTCAATTTTAAAAAGCCAGGAGAATATACCACAGAAACATTCTTTTCTGCAGACAGGGCTACTTATCACCTTGTTATGCTACCTCAGAGCTATATATGTATTCAAAGACCAAGAAACGCAACTCTTCATCTGCCATAAAACTAAACAGTATTCTATTTTCTGTTTCCAAGTAGGCTGCTAAATCACACAAAGTTTTCCTTATTTCTTTTATTTTTTTACTGTTTTTTTGGCTGCTGTACTCTTTTCTGTATGACTCATGTTCCATAAGAGCAGCCTAAGCTCAATGAAACAAGCAGTGTCAAACACTGCACTGCCCTAACTGAGGAGAAACACAGTTAGTTCTGAAATCTTTGATAGTACGCACAATTACCAGCACCTGATTTCTACAGCTGAGGTATCCCTGACTATTTCAACAGCCTGGCATAATGCTTTAAGTCAAGTGGAACAATTTCTTAATTTTGATTTTTGTGCTCAGGTGTTCATATTGAAAGCCTACTTAGTCATAATGTGAAGCAAAACAGTGGTAATTCAAACAAAACACCCAAAACCAAGAAAAAGAACCCAAACACCTAAGCCATCTTGGAGCGAAACATTTGGAAGTAGTCCTTAGCTTTCTCAATTTTTGGAGAAGTCTCAAGAATATAAGGGTAAAAATATCACATATGTAAAAAAAAAAAAAGCTGTCTGCTGTAGTTAAGTAGGACGGAAGGAAACATTTCCTTGCTTCATAGTGTGCCTGCCTTTTCTCTTTGGTTATCTGTTGGTAAAGTTTGGAGATCTGTAAAGACCACACAGTGGTGGGAAAAATGGGAATATCATACTGGATTTTGAGCCCTCTAAGCTTAGAAATAAGCATTTATACCTTGCAAGTAGAACAGAAACTTAAATAATCTATTTCAGACATTATAGAAGAGTTTGCAATGGCCACAGGTTATATGGCACAGAAACCCAGTAGTGACAGTGTTAAATTGCAGATTAAGCACCACCACTGCGGCCTAGTGCTGGATAGATGAAACAAAAATTATAGTCTGAAACAAAGACACAGAAAAAAGCACTAAAAGCTGTGACTCCTTTCATTTAATTTCTTTCCAGAGTTATTATGAACAAAGACACTTAATCCCTAAGTAAACCTTCAGGGAACTCTGTTTATCTTTAAGAAGACTTGAAGGCTAATGTAATGCAAACTGAGAATTTTCTTTTAGTTGTGTGGGGTGAGAAGAAGAGCTGGATTAAATTGCTTTCTGTAGATATCAATGGATAGTTTAAAGAGGTGCTGTAGCTGCAAGTCCTCTGAATGGTTCACATATCACATTTGTTCTCTTTAATGAAAGAAAGCTTACAGTACACAATAAGAAATGGCAGAAGTCTGGTCACACAGTATTGGGTCTACGATATTTTGATTATGTTTGTTTGATCCACCTGAAGTAGGTATTTCATTATGGCAGGCATGTCTGAAGCAATAGCTAGAAGAACTAGGCATATATTCAACACTAGGCGACTCTGTTGCTTAAGGGTAATTTTATCCCAGAAACAAACGTTCACAGTCACAATAAAAAGACTGTGTTTACCTTCATAATTATCACATTAGATTTCACATATCACATTATCACATTTACCATCCTTCTTAATAAAAAATTATTAATAAGAAAGAAAATGGCCTCTAAAACATTTGATCACTGCTTTCAGGAAAATGGATCAAGGCGTGGTTCTCATTATTTTGTTAAACTTAGAAAATACATTTTAATGAGCCTGTTTTAAGCTTTAGACCTCCTGTCCTTCTTCTAGTTGGCTTCTGACATTCCCTCTCATGAGATTTCTGTGCTGAGGTCACAGCTGCCTTAGCAATGTTAAAATATATTATGTATATAGGCTTGAAACATATGTGGTCTTTACTTAGGACTTTAATTTTTAAAGCTTCAGGAATGCATGATCAAAGTAGCTGTAACAGCTTTTTCAATAATGTTTCCACAGGAAAATTAAATTAAAAACACCAATTGGGAAGAATTCCAGCTTCAAACAATTTGCTTCTAATCAAGGACCTAGACATTGTTTGACTGGTGCTGGCATCTCGCCCTCTCCAGGGTGAGCCCTGGCAATTTCTAAGATAATGAATCCACTGTCATCTCACAAGACTTCACCAAAACACCTAGAGAAACACAGATCCATCTGATAGCTGAGCAGGACAGGATCGCACCCTTACAGTTCGCACAAGAAGGTAAATAACCCACCAGGACAAGAAGATGGTATTGACCTGTTGGACGCAACTCTTGGTCGTACCATTTCGCTTCAGAGCAGTCTCCTCTGCCCATACCATGATGCTGTAACATCAACTCACCCCAGAAAAAAACATCCCAACCCACGACCCTCTGGCACCGACACTGTGCCGCTCCACTTGGTCTCGCTGCCAATGGCTCTGCTGGGACACGTGCAACACAAATGCCATCTTCAGCCTGAAGCGCTTGCTCCTTCTAAGACTGTAAGTTCGTTTTCTTTTTGATATTCCTAAAACGCAGTCTTTCATAAGCATAAAGAGAGGAGAGGTTTCCTTTTAGGCTCACACCCTCCACTTGCAGTTCTTGCTGTGCCCAGGTCTTGATATAAGTTCTCTCTCCCTCTGCTCATTATAAAGCTTCCTGCCAGGACCACTTTCCTTGCCGTTTACCTTTCCGTGCCTTTTTTCCCTTTCCTGGTTCCAGCTTCTCTACTGCACTAAATGAAAATTATTTATCCTCACTTTCAAGGTTCCTCATTATTTACTCCCTACTTATTACCTCTCATTTACTATCCAGAAATTGACTTTCTCCTCTGTTTAGTGTGCAGTGCCAGTTTCAAGCACCCATGTATTACACTGTTATATGCGGCTCACCATTTCTTTCCTGCGCTTTGCTTTTCCTCTCTTGTCTTTGGCAGAGGGGAGTGGACAGATGGTAATGGGAGCCAGTGCTGAGGCAGTAAAGCCCTTGGAGTGGACACAATCTCTTGTCACAGTCCAAGCTTATGCTGTACAAATAAGTAACAGGGAAATAAAGGAGAAAAATGGACACGCAATATGTAAGTATTTCCTTAATAGCATTATTCTATGTAAAATGTTACCCCCGTGACATTATGCACTGATAAATGAGAGAAATAGGGACAACAGGGCTAAGAATGGAAGTGGGAGGAGTTGCAAGATGTGTCTCTAACCAAAAGGGGGACTGCATTGTGAAAGCACCTAATATCCACAGTATATTAAGCTATTAGTCTGTTGAAGGCCATTGTGGGGTGATTCTTCAGCCAACAGGAGTCCTTCTCTTAACTTCAGTGTCGTTTGGAAGAGCTTACGAGGACTTACACATTCGTTCGCTTTGAGGAGTTTTGAAAATGATGTATCGCAAAGTAAAAGACAAACTAAGATGGTTTTTCCAAATGTTTGTCAGCTGTCAGTTTTACAGGAGTATGAGTCAAATTAACACCCGTGATACAGTGTATCAGGCTGAGGCTTTCTGAGCTACTAATACAAAAGATGAATTCTCAAACACCAGCCACAGGTGACGAGATAAGAAGCCCAGCACATCATGTATAAGATATAAATTGATCTACCTGTCAGCAGTTACTTTATAAGTGAATTGCTCTCAATTATGTTAGAAACAGCATTTAATGAAATATGATTTTTAAAGTACTACATAGAGGAAGAAAATGTGCAAAGTAAATTCCTGATATAATGAAAATTGAAGAGTGATAGATTCTGCTATTATAATTGGCAAACAGAATGGAGGGTTTTGATAGAGGTGACAGTAGAACAGCTTTTGGTGTACCATTTGGCTGTGATAGCAATCTTCTAATCATATGTCCAGCTTGTCTTCAGAGGTCATTTTCAAGGTACACGTTCAGATGAGGAATAGCAGTGTTATATGACAATTTCATTGATGGCTGCAAAGAAATGTTCATTACGTTGCCTTCTTGCCACATGAGAAGGGACCACTCATGTATCAAACAGTGGAACAGGTGTCAATGAAAAACTGGAGTTTAGGTATTCTGAATTTAAATCCTTCTTACAGTCCAAATTCAGTCTTTTCTCTTATGACAGGATGTCAATGGATCTGTATTAAGTGGCAGGCAAACATTTCCCCCATCCCCGAATTTCTTCTGGGTTTTGGTTTTTTGATTGTAGTGTTTTTTGGGTTTTTTTTTCCCCCTTCAGTATTTATTATCTCAGTCATCATGAGAGAACGGTTGGGAGAGCAAGTCCCAGTTTAGAAGGGAAGCTGGAGATATGCCTGGCTGTGAGAGCTGGACACATCTCAAACAAGCAGGGGCCACGGTGTTGATGAGGAAAACCTAACGTACCTTTGAGAATCAGAAAGCAGTCTTAGATCCCTCATCTCTGACATTCCGCATTATAACATATTTGTAGGTATGTTTTAACCTAACTTTATTTAGGAACTTCCTAGGATTATGGATGGAGAATAATTAGAATGCTTACATAATGTATTCTACCCTGAATTAACGATACTATCCTCTCCAAGTTAGTTTCATCCTCGTGTAGTTTTTGTCTTATGTAGTTTTTGTCTTGATGTAAGATGAATGTGGATTGTACAGGTAGCCCCACACCTGCTGAGCACAGCTCCGAGGGAGTGCCACATATTTTTGTAGCCTCTCTCTCAAAGCTCTTCCCATATCCTGGCTGGCGGAAGCACACTGCATTTCTTTTTTGAAAAGCAGGCACCAGTCTTCGAGCCTTACTGTCAGGATTTAATAATGCTGAACTTAAAATTATTAGAAATACTGTTGCTTCCACAAGTACACAAATATTGAATTAATTACTACATCTATTTCAGATCAGCTGAATTATGAGTAGTATTTCATTGACTGATTTATGTTGCAAATTCACATTTACAAATTATATTCACCAATAAAATAGGCTTAGGTATGACATAGAAGTTATTGCTGTTGCTCGTGAAATGTTTTCTACTTTGCTTTTTGTTCTTGGGAATGCTGTACACCAAACAATATATTTCCCATATGAAATAGCTTTCCTGAAACATCTGCTGCCAGAAAGTTTGTCTGGAACTTGCAATGATGGATGAATTTTTGACAGGTAATTGCAATTCAGATCAGATGCAGACAGATTTAGTACCTAGAAGCTCCCAGTTTATTAAAATCACCATTGATTTATTTAAGCACCCCCCTCTCTTTTCACCACCATTCAGAAATTAATCACTTGGGTATGGTGTTCAGGGCTCATCCAGCTGCTCATAATATGAAATACATCAGTTTATCCAAACTTTATCTCTCTCTCAGAACTTCCAAAGAACCTATCACCACAGTATCTAGTCACCACCAAACCCAACATGTACAATTAGCATAAACCTTTCATTAAAGCTGAAAAAAATGATAGAATTCATGTTAGTTACATGGTTTAAACTCTTCAGGCTCACTAACGCACATTGTCACCACTATCCGTCACACCTATGAGAAGAATGTTTCCCTGTTTCTTAAATAGTAGCTGGAAGGATTGAAAGGCACTGTTGGTTTGCTCCTGGTCAGTACAATTTCTCCTTTTTTTAATGTATAACAAATTCTTTACTGAACAGAATGCGTGCCACTGATAAATATATAAAAAATACACACTCAAAGAGCATGTTAAGAAGATTTTTCTAAACCATCACTAAATATGATTACAGTAAAAATGGAAAATGGAAGAAGGATTTCATCAAGTCACAAGCAATACAGGACAATTTCATGAGCCACATTAATGCTTCCCGGTTAGATGAAGTGAGATGGTTTGTACGTGCTCTGGATTCCTAGACCACCATACTGAATTGCTGTGGGTTTTTTTTTTGATTGCTTTGGGGTTTTTACATAGGTTTAGCAGAGATTTTCAAACTTCATTAATATAATTTTCTTCTTTAAAGATTTCTTGTCTAACTTCCAACACTGCAGTTCTATTACAGTTTAGTTTTGCTGAAGTTGAGGTATGACATCTGCTGTTCTCTCCTTGTCCACAAATCCAGTCATTTTATCATAGGAGCACCCAGATCAGATGAGATTTACCCTTGCTACTCTTCCCGATCACAGCAGATGCCAAAGGACAAGTAAGAGTGGAGCAAGCATGTGGTACTCCCCTGAGTGCTATTCCACCTGCCAATTACTTCCAGCTCAAAGGGATTTTCTCCGCCAGTGTAATTTTGTGTATTTACTGTCAAAGGTAAGTACAGTTTGGCTCATCTGGACGTAAGTGCCTCCTCCAATTTGTTTGTCATTTAAAGTCTATTTTTGATGCTGATCTTGGCCTAAACCACTCAGTGTTTCTTTTATTAGTAGAGAATCACAGAATGGCTTGGGTTGGAAGGGGCCTTAAAGATCATCTAGTTCCAACCCCCCTGCCCTGGGCAGGGACATCTCCCACTAGAGGAGGCCAGCCTGGCCTGGAACCAGTAACTGTACTTCAAGCAGAAACCTAAAGGCATATCTGCTTGTATGCAGATACCATAATCTTTTGATAAAAACAACAATAAGTCTTGTTTTAACAACAACTCTTAAACTGGCTTAGCTGTTTTGCTGAAGGGAATGACCACTGCATGTACATTCTTGTATATGCAACAATAAATTTTAACATTAATGCCTGTACTTTATACCATACTCCTACAAGAATTGCTATTCTTGCATAAAAGAATAAAAATCATCTGTTAAGAGATTTAGGGTGAGTTTGCGCTTCTTCAATCACAATAACTTATCCAGTCTTTTAGTGTACAGACGTAGTATACTCTTTCTTCAGCCAACGATGAAGAATGTCCACCCTATGCATAGAAGTGAACTTAGGCATCCCTCTTCAGTCCTGCAGGGCTGTGTCACCTTTTTTTACCTCTACCAGTGGTGACCATATCTGCGCGTGTTTTATGTATTTCTCACACAGACAAAGAAGATCCATATTGTTTCTCCCACCTAGGGAGTTGTCACTTGTTTTGTGATGCCTTTCTTGCTCTATCCACTTCCCTCTTGATGACCAGTGCTGTCTCATCAGAGATATTTAACTGGCTGAGATTACTCCATCAAACATCTATAGAACTTCATTAGCTAATTATTACTCTCACAGGTCTTCGTTCTTCTGTACCCACATTTTCGTGCTTTCTTAGCTCCTTTCCCGTCTACTCAACATTAAGCGCACAGGTTCAGTGTTCGGTATTTTTTAGTGTTAAATCTCAAGTGGTAAAAGGTACAGAATAATCAGAGGTCTAGAAAAGCTGAGTTATGAGGAACACTTGAAAGAAATAATCCAGATTAGAGCATAGTGAGAGAGGGATACGACAGCATGTTCCCTGACATGCAGACACATGAAAGGTAGTGCTAAAAAACAAAAAGGAGAACAATTATTCTTCATGCCATGGTGAACATATAGAAGCATTAGAAGGGTATACATCCCAGTGAAGGAGGCTGATGTTAGACATTCCAAGCAATCCTAGAGGAATTATATGGACCATTATTAACTAAACAAGAGACCAAGTTATGTTCTGAGGGCTGATACAGAATAAAGAAGCCGTGATTGAAATGTTTTGGATGCACCTTACTGAAATTAAGCTTTGGTGGAGCATGGCCAAAGGGAGAAATCTCTGCCACTGCTGGAAAAAGTATTTTTATCCTTCTCCAGGCATCTACCTAAACTTTTCCAGGTGACTGACTGAACCTGTGGTAAGTGCACAGGTGCACAAACCTGTATAAAACCTGTATTTGCCTCCTGATGAAGCTCACCCCTGTGTCATTACTGTTGCTTCAGTCACTGCTAGCCCAAAAAGTGGCTAGAAAATACACCTCTGCAGCCTATTCCTGCGTCCAAGTACTCAGTTTGACTATTTGAGCCCTGTGGTTTGTGATTTCTTAGAATTGACTCACCTGTCTGTGCCTTTACAGGAGAGGGAAGTATAGTTTTGTAGGCTCTGATCCATCTCAAGTTACTGGAAAGAAGAGTGTAAGGAGTGATGTTTTTACCAATATTCATTCACCCCTTAATTACACAGGCTGCTGCAAAGAAATTATTCTTCTGCCGGGATTTTTACAAATGCTTATCAGTCTTTAAATGATTTAAAATATAATATGTAGATTCTTCCTCATGTGCTTATAAATAGTGGTTTAAATTTTTAGTAAGTTAATATTTTAAAGAAGAAAAGGCCCACAGTGTTTCTGACAAAGCTGATGACAGAACATCAGAATGAGGACACCCCTATATATAAAAAATGCTTTACAGGGAGTTAAGATTTATAGAGGTGTTCTGCTGATTCATGAAGACTCAATATGGAAATTAATTTCTGGAAGCCATTCAGTGATGAAATATGTAACTTATAAATAGCATTTGTCTGTAAGATAAATATGCATGTTGGCTGATTAAAGAAGATACATGAACTTCTGAAAAGAAAAAAAAAACAAAAGGAAATTATTTCAGGATCAAACCAGCTAATTATAAAACCAACAGGAAATTAAATATGTATATTGAATAACTAAAATTTTTCCTAAACAGGAAACCTTCAGTATTAATTTCTAACATATTTCATATGCAACTTCAAGATGTAATGACACACATAGATGCTACTGAATATCTGAAATGCACCACTCTGCTGGTTCTTCTCCATTTTCAGACCCACTGCCCGAAAGAATCAAAAGGAGAGGGCATGGGATGAAGAGCAGGAGAAACTCCCTTTGCTGCAAAATGCCCCCGAATGTGGCAAATGGTCATCTGTTTCCCAAAGAGGGTTGTTTCAGGGCTCCAGGATCCAAGCATATTCTAAAACCAGACTATGGCAGTAACTGAACTGTGGCAATCAACTCCCTAATTAGAAAGGGAATAAAATAAAACTCATCTGGGCCAGCCCTTACGGCACAGCATTACCTCTTGTTGCAGGGACATGTTGGAAGTTTGACCATGATTAATCCAATATTAAAAATAAATCGTTATTTCATTATCTACCCTAAAATCTGTTTATAATATCAGACAAAATATAAAGGCAGTGAAAAGCCTACGAAGAGTTAAAAACGCACTGTTAGAAGTGAATCTAAGTCCGTAAGTCGAATGATGAAATGCTATGTTTTAATTGTACGTTTTAAGATTTTATGCAGAAAATGTGGCTCCTTGCATAGCAGGCACAGAACAGTAGGTAGGGTGGGGGGATTTTGTTGTTTTTCTTTGATTTTTTAGTTAACATAAGAATCTGTCAATCTAACAAATACTTTTTTTGAGAAAAAGCAGTTCAGCTTCAAACATTCAACAAGTGATAAATGAGGCTTTTCAAAAATAGAAGTGCCTGCATGTGTTGATGAGACAATATGTGAATGCTGATGAATAAATATAATCTGCCTGAGAAGGCTAAATTTCAGCTTGTCCTCACATGAAAGTTATTTGCATTTCTACAGATGTGTTGATTTCACATGCCTTATGGACAAGAAAATGGAAATGTTAAAAAAACAGCTTTTCCCTATTTATGTTTTAAAAAAATTACTCAGTTGTTCTGTCAGGTTCAGAGACTTGAAGCAACTGAATGCTGTTTGCATAAAAAAGATCAGGGTTCAAATCATCAAGCTTACAATCTAAAATTTCTCTGATTCTTTTGAAAAAATAAGAACAAATTGTGTATTAGTTTCAGGCACATACCCCTGAGAGGTGAGGACTTTGAAAACTGTAGATTTCCCTTAGACATAATGGTTCCAAACACATTCTCATAAGTTTCAACTTTGCTAAAAGAAGAGATGGTAGGTCTATAAATGTATTTTAATTCAAGAAAGAAGATCGTGTGAAAGCTCAGCATTGACACTTTTTCACATTTTTTTTTCCTTTTTTTTGTTCTGCTGGGTTCAATGGAATGCATGATGTTCAAAGGATTTTTTGCTTTTCATATTTCTTTTCTATCTCATAAGAAATGGAAAGAGAGAAAAAGAGAAAGAGTTACTGCTTTGTGGTATACCAAATAAAGAGGGGAAAAAAGAAAGAACGAACAGAAAATTTCTAAAGGTAATAAGAAAAACATTGGAAACAGATGTTATAAATTGCAGTGATGTAGAAGCAACTACGATCATCTAAAGTGCCTAATTTTAACAACTCCTATTCAAAACCTATTTTTTTCTCATTTTCTTTGCACATCCATACTTCTTTTACCATGTTAGGATGGATATAAAAGTGTGTAGCGCTAGCTAAAACTACACAACTGCAAAGCAGCTGCATCTTTACTTTTAAGTGAAGAAATACAACATGTTTGAAGTATATAATCTCTTTTCTTTTCAGGAAAATTCATGGTGGCAGAGCTGTAGAAGAGCAGGTGTTGACAAGACCTCATCCTGCCTGGTGGGCTCATGTAAGTTACGTGTGAATCCCTGCAGCCCCTGCACAGCAGTGCCCGAAGCTCTGTCCTCCTTCAGCTCCATACCCTGCTCTGGGAGCCCGCAGCAGCAGCCAGGGAAAACAGAACCCTAAAATCCTATATGTCCGCATGAAAAAAACCCCACAGCTGGGCTCCAGTTGATCTCTGTAACCATCACGAGAGCTGCCCTCCTGCCAGTCAGGATTCAGGGCAAGGGAGCAGCAGCCTTCCTTGAAACCAGCCAGAAAACCTGCAGAGGATAATAAAAGGAAATGGAAATTGGTTTTTTATTCTGGGGCTTCTCAGTCTTTGTGTTGCCTCTAGCCTTTCCAACAGGTCGGTGCTGGCTGGCAGCTCATCTTGAGTTACCAACTTTGTCAGTCCTCATGATTTTCTGCTGTGGTGCTCGCAAATGAAACAGCTGGGCACATCCGCATCCAACTTGTGGTCCTGGTCCCTGGTCAGTGACAGCCCACCCATACATCCCAGAAGTGTCACAGGTCCCAGATCCAGCACTTGCCCCAATCTAGGAGCTAGAAATCACACCGCAGTCCTGCAGACCAGAGTAGCCAAGAATCCTCGTTTTCACTACACTTCAGGTAACGCATTCCCATGAAAATATTTTAACATTGTTAGATGATGCATATGCTCTAAGACAGGATGCTCATGTTTCTCACGTTGTCGTCTCCTCTGGTTTTTTCTCATGCTATACTCAGAACACAATCTCAGATGGACACCGTCTTGCTGATCCAGATATATACAGTCCCAAGGAGAAGGACATCCTCATTTGTTATGGGCATCATAGGATACTAATAAAAGGAGGTAACAGATGACTTTTTTTTTTAGCTATTCTTCTCCTATTAAATTGCAATGAACAGTCATTCAGCCCTTGAATATTAGCTTAGAGCCACCCTGGAAAGCTGTATGAGGACGAACCTTCTTGTGAGACAGAGCAAGCCTCAAGGTAAATCTCCATTTTTCTTAAGAGCTGCGCACAAATCCATACTATGAATATTCATGGCCGGGTTACTTTCAGTGTAAGCAGACATGAATTGAAGTTATGTATTATTTTGACCTTTCTAATATGCTAACATCACCTTCTCCTCACTTTGCTGGCTCTTCGGATTAGTGGTCTTTGTCTGACCTCTCCCTCAACCATGAGCACAGGTCACCCTTTTTGCCTGCATTGCCCTTTGTAGCTGGAGGTTACTTCCCCTTCATTTTATTCACCATGTCCATTTTGTAAAGTTCACGTTGAACCAACCTGTTTTCTTTTCAAATCATGACAGATTGTTCTCCTGCACAGTTGTTCACTTGTGACTTCATTCATGTTTTGAACTCTCCTGTCTCTGGCTTTCAGGTGTGAGTGATCCTTAGGATCAAATCCACTTAGGCATAGTTTAAAGCAATAGTTACTCTACTGCTGCTAAAGTTGAGAAGAAAAAACAACCTGTTGGATGACTACTCCTGCATCAATCTGATAAGAAAGGTTTGAGGCATAGGGCTCAAATACACAAGAACTAGAATTTCTTTCACATTGAGAATTTGCTGGTCAACTCTAACTAGTTTCTAGCTCCTTCCTTACTTCTCAGTAGTGTGGACAAAGTGGCTGGGCCTTTCTAATCACACAAAACTGTGTTTGTTATATAAAATACTTTTTGTCTTTAGTTTCATAGTTTTTTACTATCTTAGCTCATCTACTCCAAGAACATTGTATCTTTTCAATGTGCCTTATTGACACCCTCATTCATCATCAGCGATTCCCTACGCTGCAGTTACGGTTTGAGTTCAGTAAAACATGTAAGACATGCCAGAATCCTAGAGAAGCCTGGAATAAGAGTTCATATGATGTGCAAATATAGATTTAAATTTATGTGGCATGCTTTTTGGTTTTTACCACTGTGGGCCCTTGAATCCTAGCATGCTACTGGATTCATTAACATACATTGCCTGGGATGTACACACTTGCTCAGTAACTGCATCCTCATTTCTCTTTCTCATCTTACTTTTTAGCCTTCTGGTATTTGGATTGAAATATCCAGCCTAATTATTATCCTTCAGTGCAGAAATCCCATCAGATAAAGAAATGGTTTTAACACCATGAAACATTAAAATAGAGCAAATAATCTGCACCCAGGGCAGATGTACTAAGAAAACTGTGCATGTTATTCACAGTGTTTCTGTTTTTCTGCCCTGTTAAAGAATAAACATACTTTCAATAGCTTGAGGGAAGAAGATTTTGATGCCATAGCAAATACGAATCAAAGTTGAATTCATCATTTATATGATTCTCTTTACAAAGATAATAAGAATTAAAATAATGAAATACCAAGTTATAAGCACTGAGAGAATGCAGTAGGTTTATGTGTAATTCCAGATATTCCTTGTAATCAGTGTTTAATGAATAGTTGATTGAAACTGATACCTACTTATCCATGCAATTCAGAAGAAAAAAAACCCAACCTTTTAACCATTTATACTAGAACTAACCATAAGAAGCAATTTGCTGTATAGATGAAAGATTAGCTACAAACCTTTTTTACTTTTCTTCAGAAACTGACAATGTACAGAATATGGCTTTAAAAATTAACGTGACTGATCCTATTTTAGTGTTCTCCCGTTAAACTGTACATTAATATAATAAAAAGATCATGTACCTTTGATAAAACATGGCATGCTTTCTGATTATTTTTATATATAATGTCAGAATTATTTGGAGAACAGTAAAAACGATTTAAAAGCTCTAGGCTAAAAATAAATCCATCTGATGTCATTCTTTCAGAAGCTGTCCTTTCCTCTGCTATTGCTAATGCTGTTATTTTGAGGAGAATAGTTCACAGTTCTGGTGGCTATCCAAAAAGGACTAGAAAATGGAGAGTTAGTGGCCAAGCAAAAAATATTTGACCATACCAAACAAAAAAAGCCAAAGGTTTTAATGTGAAAACGCTCCCCCTCATGTAAACGAGAAGACAAATGAACTTCAGATATCCTGTAAAATCATAATAGATCAAAGGAATTCAAAGATTGTTAATAACATGCAGCTGAAAAACATCTTTGTCTGGTTACATTTGGGTAAGAAAAACCCTACAGGACCTTTTCTCCACCATGAGTTTATGGAAAAATAGCTACAGCATATTAATTCTCTTTCTAGGAGCAAACCTTACCATGGCCAGGGAATTAGATACTGAGTCAGTCTTCTGTGTCTCCCACGGCTGCTGCAAACAGAACAACTTTTGTATGGTGAAGCTTCTTGAGGGCCGGCTACCCATCTGTGCATCTCCACCACTTGGCAATGGGGAGAAAGATTAGTTCCTTATCCATGTTGTTTTAAATAAGAGAAAGGCATAAGGTCTCTGGAACTGTGTGAATAATGCAGACCAGTTAATCTATCTTTTATTCTCTGCAGTTTAAGACCTTCAACTAAAAGGGTTTATTCTGGAAGAATGCATCTATTTTTAATATGAAGTGATGAGATTTTGTTGATGAAAACACAAACAGAAAAAAGAATTGCTTTCCAATGAAATTCTCAGAGACAGAATTAAACCCAATAAAAGTAATGATTTTTGTCATTTTCACAGGAAGTCAGCTCTCATATTCCATCAAACTTTGCTAAAGCTTTTAATAAGCTGTGAAACAGAGGTTCAAAATCATGCAAAGGTTTTTGGTGATAACTGCCTTTAAGGTAGAGGTGTTTTTATGGTCGCTGAGAACTGACTGAAGCAGAGACTGCAGGACTGTAAAGTACAAATGTGCAGACTTTGGTGAATTAATGTAATAACTTTGGAGTGTTTCAGGATGAAATTACTGAACCTTCTACCTTGTGACAAGTTTTTAAATAATTGATACTGCATTGCACTTAAGTCCAGTGTGCACTGGTATGGCACAAACCAAGGCATCACATTCTTTCATATAATTAACTCAAGACTTCCAGAATCTGAAGTTTTCTTGCTTGCTTCATATTCTTTCAAGGTTGCTCATCTCCCTTATCAGTTTGTTATGAGGTTTGTCTTTTACTACCTCAACAATGGACTTTGGCATTGAGTCCCAAATGAGAAAGATTTAAGCATAGATTTAAGATGAATGGTTTGTATAACAAGGAAGAAGACTTAACTAAGGATAGCAAATAACCTTTTTATATCCCTATTTAAAATATCACTTCCCTTACAATTCTTTCTCACCTGTGGAGTGCTTGGTTTGAGTAGAAATAAATAATTTAACAAGATTCTTACCGAGGAGATGGTTTGATGTCTGTTGAGAAGTCTGGGCTACAGTATCACAGATCTGATTTACAGAAAATAGGTTATCTAATAAAAACTCATTACAAAAGTGACAGGATTGGAAAGGAGGAGGATGGGTTATTTCTCAGGAGGAAGTGATGCATTACTGATTCCAACAATGTTAAAAAAAATCAATAGTTTTATTTTTGCCTTCATCCTAGGCTGATAGATTAATAGCACTGTCTTTGTTCCACCTGTGCTTCCACTTCACAACTAATACTGAAGAGCACCCCGTTTCCCTTTTAATTTGTTCCCACTTACGTGCCACCACCCAGCAGAGATCAATGTGGGGGTAACAATAGTGCCTACCTACCTCTGTGCCCTACTGTTCAGATTCAGTGAAGAGACAGGCTGAATGCACACCTAGACAGTCATGGAGACAGTTCAATACACGTGCGATTTAAGCAAATGATCCAGCACTGGATAATTTGCTACTTATACAGAGTTCTTTGGTTGCTCAGATGCCTAAAGCAAGACAAGATGTTAGGAGCTGGGCCACCTCTGTGTCAGTAGAGGTAATATGGGAGCTTAACAGAGGTTCAGTATCCCAAGTTCTGGTTTAAAATGTGAAATGGGCTGTATGTCACCATAATGTGAATATTAATCCATGGTGAGGTGGAAAAATACTCTTATTTCTGTATTTTCTGAATGTTGGGTCTCATTTTACATACGGCAATAACAAATGCCTGCCCAGTTGTCAGTAAGTCGCAGTCTATGAACCAGATCCTGCCAAGCATTCTCCACTGCTGCAGCCAAAAGTCCTTTAAAATCTTAAACTAAAAAGTACCAGCAACTGTGGAAAAATTAAATTATCCTACCACAAATTACACATTTGTGTTTTTAACGAAAGTCTGACTTTCATCAGCATTTTAATCCACTTGTGTGGATGGAGGTGTTTTAACGACTCTACACAGAAGCTGGAAGGGTATGGCCTACGTTTCACAAGCCAGCAACTGTGGGAATTAGTAAAGCAGGCAACTATGAGATGGTATTTGCAGTAAGAACAAATAGAACTCGATAATACGGTTTTATGTAAGAGTTAATAGAAAAAACCCCAGCAACAACATAAACCTAAGTTTACTGCGATCATAAAGGTTAGTAATATTAGAAAAGTTACGTAAAAGGCTAGTAGAACGTATGATGTGATTTTAGGTGTCCCTCCCAGCTCATGCCTTGTCCATTAAAATATAGCAGCATTTTAAATTTGGAAGGTCAGGAGAAAAAAGATAGATTTTTACCATCTCCTGTTTCTTCTCCCATCTCATTGTTTTCTGTTTTCTTTGCAGTTACCTGATGAAAGATCATTAGCCTGAAAATGGAAGTCAAACTTCATAACCAGGATTGCAATGGGAAAGACTTACTGGGTAACCTTAACAGAAGCTGCTTGTTCTTTTTCTTTGCAGTGACACCAAAAAAACAATGAATTTTTGGGCTCATGGAAAATTAGAAAGAAAAGAGCACAAGATCGTGACTGGAAAATGAGCACTTGAAAAAACTGGGCTTTCTTCTTCCACAAAAGAAATCTCAGATGATAGAAACAGAAAGCTATTGGTGAAGTTTCTCTGAAAAATAGAAACTATACCTGAAGAAGAACAGAGCTGAATCTGAAAGAGGAACACGTGTTTCCTGGGCCTGCTTAAAGGAGGAAGGAATGAAGCAGAGAACTTAGGTTGATGGCAAGTGGAGCACAAGTAAGTACTTGAGGGTAAATGGTCAAACACTACTAGAGATGGGAAAAGCTGCATAATTTTTCCCTTTAATAAATATCCTGTAAGTCTGGAGATTAGTTTTTCTTTCTCACTATAAACTTGGTTCACCAGGCAAGTATTTCTCCTCTAATAAAGATTATTACGTGCTAAATCTCCAGTGAGTGCAGTTAAACGTCATATATTACAATCAATGCACTCACCCACCCCCACTCAATAATGTCACTGAAACCAAACTTCAGCATTTTATATTAATGCCATTTAGATAAGCAGTCAACAGCATATGGTAATGCTAAATCCAGGGGATGAGTCACCATATAAAAATGATTTTTTTTTTTTTAAAGACAGGAAAGATTAAGCCTATCTTTAGTGACAGAATAACTTAGCCATCAAGTTTAAACAAAGTGCAAATACATTGGAGATGCACAGCAATACAAGATAAGGCCAGTGGGTGATTCAGAGGACTGTGTATATAGAAATACTCCAAAGTGGGGATACTGCCAAAGAACCGACTGTAAAGGGACTGATCATCCCTTTCTACACAGGTCTGAGTATAAGGTGTTTGCAGAAGTTTGTGGAGACACTGCAGGTTACAGCTACAGAAATGGTTTTGGGACAGCTTCAAATGTTTCCTGTTCCAAGTAAGTATGATGAACCATTAAAGAAGACCTGTAGCAAGTCGCTTGCCTGAGCAGGGGTACGGGATGGGACCAGGATGTGACTTTTTCCCCTTATGTTCCTTTTTACTTTGAGAAGAGTTGCTGTGGCTACCAAAATGATGAAGAAAAAAAGATCCTAATGGGCAAAATGCCTAGAGCTTGTGAATTACAGAGAATTCCATTGACTCTCCCAGTCATTAGAGAATGATGATCAGACTGAGGGGGGAAACTGAAAGAAAACTCCCTGTTGCTATCAACCTATCAAAGCAGCGAATGATGGCAGCACCACTAGGAGAAGAAAATACTAAAATATTGCTAAATTTTGATACTGAAATTTGATATAAAACCCTCAACAATAACAAAAAACCCACACAACCCCAAAAAAGAACAGGAAGCAGCATTTTATCTGTTTCCCAGTTTTCAGTCCCCTGGGAGGAGATCTCTGGTTTGGTCTTCTCCTGTTTGTGCACCAGAGATTCATAGGGTTTGGTCCATTGCTTCCCTCTTCTCACCAGGACTGTTCCTGTCTGAGCTGTGCACAACTGGCTGTTAGGTCAAAATGATATGCCTGAGCATCTCTCTCTTGTACCCTTGATTTTTTATATCAACTTGAAATAAAAAAGATTGTTAGTATAAATATTATGCAACAGTTAGAAGCATATGAGTAATAGGATACCCTTAATGGAAGCAATCAACGCTAAGTCAGAAAGCTCAGTGGGCAATTATATGGTATGTATGCCAGAGAAGGATTTTCATATAGGGGAAACTGAAAAGAGAAAAATACTAGTCATCATTATTAGTAAGTACTTTTACAGCAGTTTGGGGTGGGGGTGGAATGTGGACAAAAGAAGCCCCAAAAGAAAGCTGTTAATGAAGCCGGGGCTAGGGAGTGGGGCAAACTGTACATCTTTGGGCTTCACAGCTACCTGAATTAACTTGATGGGGAGAGGAAAAAGCTGGTCATGCAGGCACAGAAAACAGACCAGAGTCCCCATTTTGATAATTTCCATCAGTTTTCTCCTGAAGTAAATACTGGTGGTCTGAAGATGGGAGCAAAGGCCTTTCCCTTGTCCACGTAATTTTTAAATTGTACAGTTCATCTTGTGTGATAACTGTTATGCATCCTGGACTAAGCCAGTCACTTCATCCTCCCTACACATTGAACCAGTGCGACCTGAGCACGGGTAGTGCCGCTGCTTCCCTCTGTCCCCCTTCCAAAATGTTCAGATCTCAAAGATCTCAAATGATATAAACTAAAAAAGCCAAATCCTGATCTAGTTATAATCAGTATAATCCCACAGAAATATTCCCAAAGCTTTTATAACAATGCCTGAGTTCAAGGTGGAAAGACTTAAGCAAAAATCCACTGTCTTCAGATGCTAAAACCTACACTATTTGATAAATAGGGATTTAGTTCCAATTAACAGGTTCAGAAGTAGCATGATTAAAGAAGAGAGAGCTCAGAGAATAATAAGCACTAATTATACTAATGCTGCTAGTGTAATTAATCAGTTTTGCATCCTGCAAAATTGAGATAAAAGAGTTACAAGATTCAGAGATGAAAAATCACTATGTGGAAACCGTGGATGGTCATTATCCAAATAACACACAAACACTAACTCCACTTGGGGATGCTTTTTCTTTTGTCCCCTTTCTCCTGGGGACTAGAGGAGAAAGCTGCTCTGCTTTTCTACTCCTCAGCCTGTGACTGGGAGGGTGGCCACAGGAGCCTCTCTCCGCAAGCCACGGTTGATCTTGCCCTGTCGCTCGCTCTCCCATTTTTCTCCTGCTGAGACATGGCCATATATCTGTCTCAAAGCCACCAAGTGGGCTCCTGGCCACACAGTAAGCCATGTCTCTCCATGTCTCCTGGTTTTACTTTGGGGTTTTTTTCCTAACAAAACTACTCATCTGTCACCTATTTTATACTGTTCTCTCTCCAGCTACAGGGAATAGCATGCTCCAGGAAAATTCAGATTACATCCAGAAGAAATTTTCATTCCCTAGTTTCACACCGCAGATCAATACGAGTTGTCCTAGCAGAAAAAGGTGGGAAAACGGAGAAAGCAGAAAGTACCGTATCAGTCCATAACACATCACAGAAATATTGTAAGTATCCCAGAAACTTAAAATATCTGCAGTAACCTAAAAGGACAAATAATACTAACCTAATATAGGCGTTCATACCCATATCTGTGCACTCAAAGAACTCATGTGACAGATTTGTTTTTTATGAAGCTGTTTTTCAAGAGCGTATAAAGTTCTCTCGCATGATGCACTAGTAAAATAAACTATAAAAATAATTTTACAGCAACATGAAAGCGACAAATCATAATGACAGAAATTCATGGACTTAGCGTTGTCTAACATGCTGTCCTTGACTCTTCCTGTTATGCTTATAGAACAAATACTCTTAAATAATCTGTGATTTTACATATTAGCTGTATAGTGGTGTTTGGCATAATGGATGAGTAAATAAAACCTGTTCATCTCAATTGTTTTTCAACATTAGTTTTATGTTGCCTGGGCGCCATAAGTTTAAGGAGTATCCTTAGCACTAGTTCAAAGTAGTTTTTGCGATTTAAATTTATATTTATGTCTTTACTCAGCTGCGAGAGATTTTTCCAATAAATAAAGAGAGTGGCTATGAATCTTACATTACAGCTTTAAATTCTTGCAGCAGGCTACATTTTTAGTGATGCAAAGGCTGGCGCTCATGGGCTCTTTCACAATAAATATATCAATGTCCGTCTGAACCCCCTGGTGGAAATATGGCTTCAATTTTTTTCTTAAAAACATGGATCAATCATTGTTGCCCTTGCCTATTCTTTTCTGTCAAATGCTTCAAATGTGTTGGAGTATCTATAAAAAGTTTGAGAAGCACTTTGGGTACATGTCTTCCAATCCTATTGTGTAACGTTTAACTTCAGTGCAGCTCTTGCTCGCCTTCTTTGAGATATACAAGGAGCTGATCTGCACTTAAAGATGATTAATGATGATCCAACAAATTCAACGGACTTTATAAAGTAATGTCAGGGCCTTTCTTGCCTGCAGAATACCCTGCGATCAGGATCTAACAGCTCCCTGTGCCATTGGGATGTAGGTTATAAATTACGTATCCCTGGAAGAAAGCACGGAATGTCCTACCAGTGGATACAGGGGAAAGAAAAGCTTTAGGTTTACCCACTAAATTAGCTTATTTTTCCACTTTAAGTGATGGTAGTTTTGTGTTTGGGACTACTGTGTTATTAAAAACATTTTGCAGAATAATTTCAGAAACTTTGTTTTGCTGCACTGGCTAGAAACATTTTTTCTGTGCTTAGTGAATATATTCAGGTTTTTTTTTGTTGGATGGTTAACTCTTCCTTACTGAAAAAGGAGGCTATTCCTGACCAAGGAGACCTGGAAAGCCAGTAAAAATTCAACACTAAATTCTTTAATGTGGTATTTGGGTCTTGCCCACTAGTGACGAAGGAGAGCCAACATCTTTTCTGATGTCTGTGTCTTTTATCAGAGTTATATCAACCCTTGCAGGTGGATTGAAACACAACTCTCTTAAAATTCAAGAAGTTTGTGACTCACTGAAAGGAAATTGCAAAGGAGAGAAAGACAGGAGGAGTGAGCTTCCCCTCATGCTACTTTAGCTTTTTTGTCAATGACACACTCACATCTACCTGAAATGTAACGTGTAGAAATGGCTTTGATCCTTTTCTCTCTAATGATGTGTTCAGTTAGCAACCTTGTCATGAGAATGTGACACTACTGTCTTGTTAACGCTCACCTTAGGGAAAGGGACATTCTTTGAATGAAAGCATCAAAGGTGTTCCTTAATCTACTTTATGGGAAAGTCTATTTTATGTCTATGTACACTAAAAAATTGCAGTATTTCCAGTTATAGTACTGCATAGCTGAAAGCAGCACAATATAACCCATCACTGATTGCCTGGACGGCCTCAAAGATCCCAGAAATTGACAAAACCTATTTGCAAAGCAACATCATCAATATTGGCTGTGACAAGTAAATGCTGCCTTATTCTCAGGAAAAACTCAGACTGATTTATTAATGACATTTCTTTGGACTTCTTAATAAAAATAGGAACCAAGCAGCCTTGTGATGCACAGACATGTGTAAAATAATAAAAAACAGAGACAAAAAAAAGAGCCCTGAGATAAAGCACTACCTAGGACTGGTGGCCGGACTATACCACACTTGAGTCCAAAGAAGCAGGGCCTAGGGAAGCGCTGGGCAGTGATTTCCACTGGGAAACAGAGTTAATGCTTCCTCCAGTATTTGACAGAAGAAGCTGACACGGAGGCAGATGCCCAGCTCAGCAGGAGAGCAGAAGCTATTACCCCATCACACCCTGCAGAAATGTCCCTTTCCCGTTTGTTCCCAAGCCACAGGTTCCAGCCACAGTCAAGGATCTGAATCTACCAACGTGAAAGTAATCGTGGCTTTTCTTGGGCAGCACTGCCTGGGACCAGTCACTCACCTTACTGCGTGGAGACTCTTTCTGGTTTCTTAGCATGCCCCTTGTGTGTCCTTGTCCCTGCAGCAAACATGAGTATTTCAGCACCCCTGTCACTCCTCCGGGCTCAGCGGCAGAGGGAAACACTGATGTAAAACATCATAAAATGTCAGCAGCAAGTTGCAGAAGGCAAATACAAGCTCCACGGCACCTGGAGCCTCTGCAGGTTTTCAACACGCCAGCAGAGGTGAAGCTCTGGAAAGGAACGACAAGACTTTTGGTAGCTTGCCTGGTCTGAGCCAGCCAGGCTGCCTCAATTCATGCTGCAGTGACAGATGCTAACATCTGTCATAGGTGCTTGGTATTTTTTAATGTCAAAACATGCCACAGGTGGCTGCGATCATCAGCTAATGGGACAGCAAGAGCCCCATCTGCAGCCTTTCATGGCCTTCCATACCTGGCCGTCAGTAGTGCTGGCTCAGGGCACAGCAGCTCCACATGCGATGATGGGGCAGCTCCGCATGAAAGACGGGGCAGCTAGTGCCACTTGTGAGCAGCTGGTAAAAGCGTATGCAGGGACATTTGGCTGGGCAGAGAGATTGCATCTTCATACCCAGTGATACGGCTGTTGCTTATGGGACACTTGCTGCAACAAAACCAGAGTAAAACTGGAAGAAATCACAGGGTTGTTAGTGGATTTTTACTACAGTTTTGTTTTACTCAGCATCGGTCTCAAAAAGTGTAGCATAACTTGGAAAATATAATGTAAGCATACAAGCACTCACAATTCCAGTTCCAGGCTGTTCATGGGCTAACCAGAAATATTTTTAAAACAATTCAGATCAGCAAAAAGCATACTAAAAATCATAGTCTCTGTGTGGGTATTTTATGAATGATAAAAAAATAAATTAATGGCATGAACGTCTTGCTGTGAACTGCTTGCCTGCTTCTAGCTGCTAACTAGCAGATGTTCACATCTGAACCCGCTGTTTCGCACATATTGCCCTTATCCAGTGAGATAATAATATAAACGAGCAACCACAATACAGTAATTATAGCTGAAATATTAGTTAATTACCAGCTACTCTAAACATTATGTGGCAATGAGTATAGCAAGAGAAATAAGATAGCTTTGGAAATCCAGACAGGTATGCGTTATTTTGTGCAAAAGAGAAAATGAGTTACTTGGTAACTAAAATTTAAAATACAATGAATTTTCTGTACTGCACTGTAAATGTCTGTACTTTTGCTTTTGATAGTACAAAGAATGGGAGACGGTATTCCTTATTAATCCACATCATATTTCTGTTCTTTTAGGCTACTGTCATATGGAGCCTCAAAATCACTGCCCAGCCCATTTCCAGGACTGCATGTCCCAGCTGCAGGAGAGCCGGATTACACAAAAGACAACCTCAGAACTGTTTTTGAAAATAAACCTGATTTTGAATGGTGAAGAAAGGAAAGGTAATAATTGAATGTCTACTTCCAAATGCTCTCAAACAACAAATACAGATATGCCAGTGGCATATGATGTTAATGCATAAATATGAATGCCAGTACGTAAATGTAAAGAAAATTACTGTTGATATCCCCAAGTGGCTACAGTTCTGTGAGATGTCTGTATTGAGATGTAAGTGACAGCCAGGTGGGGTGACAGGCACTGGCAGACGAAGCACACAAATTTCAGGTGCTGGCTCTGACCTGCTGGTTTGTGGCCACGAGCCCTTGCTGGGAAAGGTCCAACATGCAGCTGCCATGGTTACAGCTTGTCCTCTCCTCTAAAGATGACTTCTTCTTTTCTGCGTGAGGTACAGCTATGGGAAATGCACAGACAGGATACAAAATGAGTCTTTTCCTCCCTAAATCCATGTCCTTGAGTACAAAGCAAAGCAAGCTTATGCAGACACCCAACCATACTGCTGCCTCCTGGCCAGGACTGAGTAAAGCTCATTTTAGCACTAAAACATCTCCGTTCAAAGGATCAAATCGTAAAAAGAAATCTGTTATACATGTAATGCTTAAATAAGTTACATTCCTTCCAGAAATAAAATGGCTTTTGTGGATGGTCACTTTGCACAGATTTTCCAAGCATCTTTCGCAGTGTCTAAGACAACTGCTCTCAGTTTGAACGCGTGCAACGCTCGTTTGTATAAACTGGTCAAAAAACCCCCCAGCAACAAATGTGCACCTTTCCCACAATACAGCTGATTTCTTACCAGACAAAATTTTCATACATCCTAAAAGCAGTTTAGTGATATGCACACAATAAGAAATTTTAGTTAGAAGAAAGTTGTCATGAATAACATAATAACTAATTACATTATTAAAACTATAAGAATTAGAAAATAGATGTCAGTTTATGTACTTGTTGACTTAAAATCTGTCCTCAGTTAGACCTGTAAGGAGGACAGCTGCTGTAAGGGTCCAATGAGGGCAGATTTTAGATCACATAAATTTAGATTTTTTTCCTCTTAGCAACTTAATAATCATCAAATTATATAACAAATCTGTAAACCAATTACCAAATGTCAGAAGGTGCCCTGATTAAAATACACACATCCCCTGGAACGTGCCATATTCACAAATTAGCCATGTGTTATTTATAGCTCCTCAAGGCACAATAATGAAGGAAGTGGTAATGAAATCTGAAGGCCTGAATATCTCCCTTATGTTTGAAGGCAAATCCCATGAGACCCATCTGTAGTCCAAACTGGGGAAAAAATGTATTTTCTAAAACAAACAAAAAACCTACAAACACAACTCTCCTGCCTTCATAATTTTGTCTTTGGGGTTTCATTTTTAAAATTAATTTAAACTGCAGATTAACATCCCACCATCCTCTTTGCTCCCACACATTCATTTTATCAAAATGATTCTTTGAAATTCTTTCTTAATTTTTTTTTTCTCCAACACCACCAAGTGCAACCCAAATGACTGAAAAAAAAAGACAGATTCCTCTTTATGGGTGCATTTTCCACTTGCAAACCCAGAGTTCCATGCCTCGGTCTCCCAGCAAGCTCAGCTTCCTTCCCTGCCCAGCTGCTCTGCTGCCCCTGGCCCTTCGTGGGAAGACCAAGGACACCTTTACACCTATTTCTGTCCAGGCAAGGCTGAACGTGTATGCGTATCAGTTCCTGCTGCCAGTTCCCACGGTGATGTTATTCAGGGTGTTAACTCAGAGCTCTGATCACTTCAACCATCCTCTGAGGCACTGGAATCTCTGTTTCCATTGCCGTAGGTGGTGGCTGGTAGAGCCTTATTGATCCTGGCTCAGGTCCTATGGGCATATTTACATCTACTCTGCAAAACCCTTGCATCCTTCTTCAGGTAGAGACACTTCGTTCAACGTACCATTTACAACATCCATATGTTAGCATTTTTAAGGCCTTTGCTCTATTATCTCTGCCTCCCTCACTTCCCGCTCTCCCCAACACTGACTTTTGACTCCGTCTATTTTTGCCCTACATTTGGTCTGTTCATTACTGATCAGAACTGTTATTCTGCTTCTCAAGTAAGTTCTTCTTCTTAAAAATCACGTATTAATATTCTTTTTTCTTCTTTACTCATGGTCATCTACACATGTGCTATATCATATGCAGAAAAACCTTTTTGAAACATATGGTGATTACTGCACTGAAGTATTTTACACTCATCCAATGTGATGCAGTCAACCTGTAGCATTGTAAGACACAATTAATTCATCATGTTGTAACATGAGTGCATAAGCACAAAACAAGGATAAATGAAGGAGACTACCTCTTTTCTTGGCACATGAACTGATCCCCAGGAACGCATGGTGGGTTTACCTTCTTTTCCTGATGGATGCCAGCGCCGTAGAGCTGCCAAAAACATTTGAAGGTACATCAGAACATTTAAATATGTCTTTAATGCTTTACTGATAAAATAAGCAGTATCCCTATCTTTAAACCCCTCAACTCAGTAACATCCTTCTCCTACCCTAGGCCTTTTCACAAGAGCCTCCTCTCATCCCTCCCCCCATCTATATTCCAACAACAAAATGAACAACAGAGCCTCCTCCCTGAAACTGCTTTTCTTGTCTCTGTCCTCCTTCTCCCTTTGACTGACTTTTTCGCTCTTTCTTCTAATTTGCCTCTCTCCTCCCTTGCATTTGCTAGCTATTTTCTTGGGTTGCTAGAGAAATCATTTCAGGCAGTTGAAAAGCTCTTGGAGGCATCTGAAGGGGCAAAAAATCATACTAGAAGTCAGGAGTTGCATCTTTATTTTACTTTTGCAGACCTGACTCTTTGCCAGAGGGTTAGCAGATGGGCGTGTGTTGCCAGAACATGTTTTGAATTTAAACAAGATTACATTGGCTCTTGCTGGGTTGCTGCAGTAGCACAGTCGCCTCAGGAGCCATTTCTACCTGTGCACTACGTCCAGAGGTGAACAGTGTAAAGGTTTCATTCACTTGACTTAAAACTTCTCTCTATGTAAGAGATGTGGATAATAGAAACAAGTCTAAAAAAAAATAACGAAGTAGTGTGCATCTTCCTTAACCTCCTTTTCTGCAATTCTTTTCACCTGGTTCTTTATTATTCTAGCTTTTGAAGAGCTCCAGGATAGATGTTTTTGAAGTGTTTGTAATTAATACAAGCCTCTGACCTTTGCTTTTGAAGATAAATGTGTAGCTGTAAACTGCAAAATAACAAAAAGCAACCCCCACAATATTTCTGGGTTTGATACAGGGGTTTTCTGTCACAAGGGAGACCTCTTAGGGCTGTCTCTCCACCCGTGCTAATAAAGGACTTTTCTTGCTTAGTTTCAGAGCTACTGGATGGGAGGCTCCCAGTTCTCCCTCTGGGAGACCTTTGTGCAAGCTAATGGACTACCCTGTCGAAAAGAGTTGTGTTTCCGGCATTTCCCTGCCTGCTCCCCCAGGCCAGTTTCTTTTCATGACTTAAGAGCCGTCAGTGCAATCTGCACACATTTGTTTGTGTTGAGATTTCACACTGAAACCTGTGACTGGCTGTGTCAGCTTCTGGAAGAGAGTCATGTCCTGCCACAGCACTTGAAGAAACCTTCCAAATTTCATTTTCAGCAAGGGATGGGGAAGTCTTTCCAGAGAGAATCCTGCTTTCCAGGAAAACCCTTCATGCCTTTTCTGGCCTTTGATGCCATCGCACAGACGTACCGTAGCCTGATGGCTCGCTCTGTGCTGCATGCCACCATGCCCCAGTGGGCCCTGCCCACATCAAGGCCCCCTGGAAACTTCTCCCCTAAGAATACCCCATGGAGGCGTCAATGTGGGGATGACAGTAAATCAAGAAATGTAGTCAGGGACCTATTCTTGACTTCACACTGCCTGTGGCATCATTCAACATAGTGGTGTTGGCAGAGACAGCAAGTCTCTCTTTTTATGGAGAGGTCAGAGTTCAAGTATCTTAACTTCAAATTTTAAATTATCATCGTAAAACCATGCTTTTATTATTTTGTTCATTCCAGAATGTAATTACCTTTTCTTTCCAGGACTGAATGGAGATGCTAGGTGGTAAAGATTGTCTTTTGTTAGCAGAAGCAGACTCTATAGGCTATTGTGTTGTTAATTTTGCAGTTATCTTGGCTTCCTTAATATCATTTAGCTATTTCTTTTCTTTATGGGTACCTTATTCTGCTTGATTCTGTTTCACTTTGAACCTCCATTGATGTTGAGGATTTAATGCATTTTTTATCATACTGTGCAAAATGCTGATGGAATCTTTGTGCAGACTCTCTGGCGACAGAAAAAGGTTATTATTATCGTCCCCTTTATATTGTATCTACAGAAATCTATGCACATGCTTTGTAGCCATCCAGTTTGCACAGGAGTATGAAGAAATCATTTTGTTTTATTCACTAAAAAAGCACTTTTAAAAAGATGTTTCTTTATAATCGTCCTTTATAAAATTTGTGCATGTTTAATGCATTGCTTTTAAAAGGGACTTGAGTGATCTGCTCCAGTTACACATACCTTACCACTCAGGCTGCTGCTTAGCTCGAAGGTGAAACCATCTAGGGTGAAATCAAAAAGTCTATGAATGTAGAAGAAAAGGAATTTCATTCACTGAGGGCAGTGATAAAAGAGCCCCATCTGTAGTCTATACCGGTCAGCCAGTTACTCCGTTTCTGGCATTTTGAAGGATGCTAACCCCACCCAGACTTACTTTTTACCCCAGTCCACCAAATCCTCAATCTGTAAAGGCAGAGAAGAAAGAATGAGCTCCCTTTCCCCGCCTCTAGACAGTTCCCATACTCCATTAATTCAAACTGCTTTTTATCTGCTATCTTGACATCTCAACGATCTATGGCAAGAACAGCAACTATCCGAATTAAACGGCAATTGACTAAAAGTATTCAGAAATATTTTTATGCAAGCACCAGGTTCATTCAGTGTATTCCAGCCAGCCAGCCATGCAGCCGTTCCTGATTTACACACGAACAGCAGCTGGATAGTAAGACATAGTTGTGATATCCATACATTGTCCATACGCTCACTTTGAGAAGCTGGAGAGACTTCTGTCTTTGAAACAGGATTAAATGAAAATAATAGCGAAAGAACTAAAAATGCAGTCTAGTGAATCTATTTGCTTATTGTGCTCTGTATTCCTACAAATTCACTTCGCAGTCAGGACACATGGGGTTTGAATAATTTTCTGCCGTTACATTTTCCCTGCCGCTAAAAGTAGCATGGTGATGATTTTCAATAAACAAATCTGCTCTTTTCTCTCAAGGTTTCTGTCCGCCCTGAATGCATTTGTGACATTATGTTGCCACCGGGGAAATGAAATAAAGCCAGCAACACGTATTCCTGAAACCCCAAGAAGCGAAGCTGGCCATCTTTTTGAAAAACTAGGTGAGTGGAGAAAAAAAAATTTAAAAATCACCGTTGTGTTCTTAAGACATGCAGTACAAATTGAGAGGTAAGTGAAAAAGGGACTGTCATACTGAGACTGTCTCCAGTTACCATTCTTCTGAGCATGCCTTTATCAATTTTGCACCATGCTCTTCCTCCTGAGAATGTTCTCAGGCCAAAATTTAGGAGGTGACTGACAAAACGCAGGAGGGTCAAAATGAAACAGAAGAATCACAGAAAGAGCCTATGAAAGAAGCCTTTTGTAAAATAAGAAGGACCCCTGGGCCATATGAGATGCTCTTTTTCTCTCTTTTTTTTCCTGTTTAATTCTCTTTTATTTAGACAGGAATTTCTGTTCCCCTTCTTTTGAATCTATGCAACGTGCAAACTCTGTTTGGGTGTGCATAGGTAAAGCATAATTGTGTATTAGATCTGCTGAGGCTGGGAGGCATATCTGTAGTGAGGAAAACCCATATTTTTATAAATTACACACAAATACTCCATTCAAAAAACTCATGACGGGTGAAACAGATCACTCCCATCACCAGCCTTGCCCATTGCTGTGTTAGGACCCCTTGGAGGTAGTGCTCTGAGAGCAAAGCTGTGACACGAATTAAATAGGGTTTCCATTTTTACGTAAGGCCTCAACAATGCACTCAGAAATATTTGCCGTATTCACTATGAGCGTTTGGAAAAAACCTCTTTCTTGAGTCCATTACCTCCACTTTTCCAGATGCTTTTAGATCATGTGTTTGAAGATAGCAACACTTCCTTCCAGCTGCAGCCCAAAAGAAAACCAAAATCATTTCCAAAGAAAAATCGTATCTATACATCCTCTTCACTGTCTTTTTATTCTGTGTATTCTTCCTTTCAGGCAGTGACAATACCTGTAAGTGAAACAAGTAGAAATTATCTCTTCTGCAGTCGAAACCCACCTCATCCATCAAAACCATACTGTCGCTTGCTCACATATTGTATGCTGTTAGTTTAATAGTTAGGTAAATATTTCAGTGTCTGGTTACTACAGAAAAGTTTGTTTTTAAAATGCACACAATAATAAAAGTAATAACACTAGGAAATCCTTTTAAGGAAACGTGGGCCCTATAGAAGTCTCTTGGCTTTAGGTGCTATTACGGCCTCAGCAGAAATTGGCTCCGACACCAGTGAAAAAGGACTTGGCGTCCCAATTCTAGAAATAAAATCACCACACAAGACTGTCGCTTTCACTTTGATTGGACTGACTCGGGAGAAGATCCCATATAGGAGAATCTCCCTGGAAAAAGTAAATGACCAGTTTGTAAAATACCAGCTATAACAGCTACAGTTACTATTTCTATTAAAGATTATCAATATTTCTATTAAAGATCAGCTGGAGACAAATTATATTTAGATCTGCATGCCCAGATATATAGGCAAAAATGCTCACTCAACGGGAATTTTTCCTTACCTCCAGTGGAACCAGGATTTCCCAATGAATGTTGTAATTTTCAGGATATCAACTGCAAGCACATCACTAGAAATAACTTTAATGATTTTCAGTGCAGTTTAAAAATAATTAGGGGCAGACCAATTGTCCAAGTTACATGCTCATACTAGAAAAGACTGAGGAAAATCATGCAAGGCTTTATAACCTGAGGGGAGAAAAAGAAAACAAGCACAGGGGTGAGGTCTAAAATCAAATATGAAGCAATCTATATTTTCCATTAAAGTCATTGTGAAATTGGCCATTTTGCAAAGGTCTTGATTGAAAACCATGTGGAAGTTAATGGTTTTGACTCAGATGATTCTCAGCACTCAAATAAGAAACAAGGAGAAAGCATACCCACAAAAACAGAACTAAAAAAACCCAACACATACGACATAAAAGAAACAATTTAAATAGCTCTAGAAAACAGGATAAATAGCCCTGTTCCCACAAATAGAGGCAGATTCAACAATGCACATTCTCATTATAATTTCAGCACTGTATTTCTTTTTTTATAAACAGTGTATCAGTAAGATTTTCCAATATTGTTTCAGTATGCTGAAAGCTTTATTTTGACATTTGGTATTTTTCTCATTCTTTAGCTTTAATAAAAAGCAATAGAGATGTGTACTAAAGACTTCATTTTTTAATGTGTCTGATTTGAAGGCTAATTAGCATGTTCATATCTGTCAAAAAATCTAATGTCTCTTGTATTCCTATTTCTGGGTTCTTTTGTGGTCAGTTTAATTAAATTTGTTCATAAAATACTTGACAAAGGAGGAGAAAAAAAAATCCAAATATTTAATAGTTTAGGTTTGTTCTTTCAAAAGCAATTAATAGTTAGTGTCCATGTAACTAAAAAAGGAATTGGCCAAATAATATTCTACGCTTTTTTAATGTTAGCCTTAAAATTTTAGCATGTCTTTGAATAAGAATAGTCTGGAAAGAACAAGGAGTATTCATGATCCAAAATGATTTTCTCTCTTCTCCCCAAAAGGAAGAAGCAAAAAAAAACCCCAAATTTTTGAGATGTGGAATAACAGGAGTTCACAATTTAAAAGGCTGCTGACAACCTCTTACAGCGGACGCTGTGTTTCAGCAGTTATGATTTCAAGAGCGAGCAAAGTGGGTCATAAACGCTACTGATAGCTGAAAATTAGGAGATGAAGAACACTTCAGAATGTTTAAGTGTGGTAGGTACGATTACAGCAATCAAAGTGCTACCCCATTTCGCTACAGTTTCTCTTGAACAGCAAGGTTAAAAAAAAAAAGGTATATGATGCTACATTGTGTGGTATGTATAAACGCCAGAAACGGTTCTGACAGAAGCCTACGCAGGCAGTTGACCCAAAAGACAACATGATATTTATCTTTTGTACTTTCAATCCAAAAGATTCTTGCTGCCTTTTCAGGAGGAGTTTCACTCTTACCTTACGGTCTGAAGTAATCCTGTGCCGGTTTGGTGTTGTGGCCTGACCTGTTTCTCACAAAGTACCTATGAAAAAAAAATTAAAATCGTCATCCTTAATTATAACACTGAGTGTTTGCAAGGATGTTTGTATATGTAATTCACTGGCCTGTAATAACTATATATAATTTTCACATATGGCTAGTAAAACATTGCAACATTTGTCAAAGACCCAAATTTGGTCTCATGAAATATAGTCTCTGTTGCTCCAGAGAGTGAACATGACCAAAGTACGGACATACACTATATAAGGTGTAGTTTTTCCTCTTCTATCAAGCTATTTTTGACCACTTGGGATGTTTCTCTCCATTTTCAGAGTAGATGTTTTTGCTCTTGATCCTTGTTAGGGCAATTGCTCCTCAGTCTGGGGCCGTGGCTGGTACCAAGGGCTCCAGAGCGAAGCTGGCAGTAAACACCATCACCTCTTTCCTCTCCTGTGAAAACCTCCTCACTGAAGACGCAACATCTCCAAGGACCATCACATAAACCTCACTCCCTTCCCTACAAAGTGCAAAACAACTCCATAAATACACAGTGACACAAACATTAAAAACTCCAATCGAGCCATCCACAGTGAGATCTCCTCTTGCGGCAGAGGACAAGAGAATAAACAACAGATGACAAATGTTAGGTCATTCTCATCTTAAGCCAACATAACTCCATGCTGCCACCAAACATGAATCCTCTCTTCCTTCTGTCAGCTCAATCGGCAAGCTCATCCCAATTCATCAGGGAGCTGCTAATGGACAAAGAAGTGTTTCCACAATATATAAAGTGGGATATATTAAAGGCACTAGAGAACAAACAAACAAAAAAAGGCTGCAAAGAAAAAAACCCCACCCTAATATTAACGGTAGTACCCAATGCAGATTAAAAAGGCAAATAAACAGAATTAACCTTGTGTGGTTTTAATCTTAATACTTAGGGATGACTTAAGCATGCATATCCACGTGCCTTGTTCACTATCTTGTAAACTGAAAAGGTATGGAATGAAATTAAAGTCGTGTGGCAAATAATTAAGACAAAAACTACAGACCCAGAAGTTGTAATGAAAAACCACAAATTAAATGAAAAACAGTCCCATGTGGTTAGGAAGCAACTAAACATGATTCTCAGCCTCTTCCAGGAATGAAAGGTAAATCGGCACAGGCATGTGAAGCTCTCAACTGAAGATGTGTACTTCAAGCACAAAAGTTAATTGCCAGCTAGCTGCTTTGCAATAGATTTAAAGATTTTAAGACCCAAAGGGATCAGCGTGATCGACAGATTTGACCTTATATATAACAGAGGCCAGAAAATGTCATGCAGTAATTCTTACATCAAATCTAAAAACTTTTAGGCTAAAGTAGAACATATATTCAGCTAAGGTATCCAGACCCAGCTTTCAAGATCTTAAGAGTTGGAGCGTTCATCACCAGCCTTTAAAAAATTGACCTACCTGCCCTTATTGCTAAGAGGGTTTGCCTGATACCCAATTTCAATCGCTTTTTCTTCAACAGAGTTATCCACTGCTATTCAACACCAGCTTTTTATTACATTCTTCATTTTCTTTAAGCATCAAAATATAAAGTTTATGTTCAGAAGTGAAATAAATAATGCGATCAAATTAAACTTCATGAAAAGGAGGTACTCAACAGTGCACATCATACAGTACCAGGGTGTTTCTGATTGACCCTAAGAGAATCAATGGTAAATATTTATATTATAATATCCATTAAGCACAGAGTACATTAGAAATGTCTTTAATCATCTTTCATACATTAACCATCATTGCCATTGTTTGTGTTCTCCTCTGCTCAGACAGTTTCAGGGACATACTGACACTTGTTTTCCATTGGAGTCAAAGGAAGGAGGTAAATAGCAGTGCAAGCAGCCCAGCAGACGGGCTCGCCAGACACCTTGTAGGGTGCAGATCTCCTGCATTACACACTCGAATCCCTTACTGAAGCTGTGGTTAGAATAAAATTGCTTTCTACCACCTTTGCCATTATAGGGGACCTACAAAGTTTTTACCCTGAAGTCACTCAGCTGGTATTTAAAGTGTGCATGTACAGCAGCTGCCAGTGCCCACAGTATTGCCACAAAACTCCTCTTTTTTTTTTTTNAATTGGGCTTTTGAGGGAGTCCCTTGCTGGCTGTTCCTTGTGCGCTGGGCTGTCATGTTCCCTGCCAGGCTGAACGAGCGCCTGTGCCCGAGTCCTCCCTTGCAATGGTATTGTCATGTTATCAACAGCACAGAGAGAATCAAAATCCTGCCTTTGTGTTGTCATAAATCAGGATTTACCGACATGAAAGTTTAGGAGCTTATATTTTTAAAAGCTTGTGTGGTAGGACTTATTCATAGGACTAAGTACAAATGCAAAGCAAAAACAGTGTGGCTTCTTGAAAGCCCAAGCAAGCACTCCCTAGCAAACTACTTACCAAGCAAATAAAATAATTACAGTAATTTCCATGATAACAATTTTTGCCAACTAAGTGGAAATTTGCTTATGGTAACACCATGAACACATATCAACCCAGCCCCCTACTGCCATCCTTTCAAAGGAGAAGAATAATTTTAGAGTCATACATATATATATATGATTGTATTACAGACAGTTCTCTGCAGCCTTTTACTTGATGAAAAGGCAGCCAGCGGCTGACACGTTTTGTGGAGCACACAGACCAAATGCTTGCATCTACGACTGTTAAAATGGAAACCCCTCCATGTGCAGCTCAGAAAGACATGCTTAATATTCTTTTCCGGTTTTTTTGAAAGAAAAATGATGGACTGGACTGATGAAGGGGGAAAGCTTATTTTTTCATTTGAAGGAAAACCTAGTTGTTAGAAGCACATCAGGTGCGTGAATTCAAGGGTATTTATTTACCTTTAACATATGTTTTACTAAATTATCCATAGTGAAAAGGAATGACTGGTAAATTCAGGCTATTTATGCCAGGTCCGTGACATGAATATAGTTCTTGAACTAATGACTCTCTGGCATTCATAAGCCATTACTTACCTTTACATCTCTATAAACTGGTAACTAGCAAAATACACTGCCTTAAGTTAATGGGAAAAATCCTATTTCTTTTTCTGATCTGCTGGAACAAACTCAATGCACTAGAGATGCACTGGAAGCAAAGAGGATCCACGATAGGGGTAGAAGGAAAAACCACTGTCCTTTCAACAGGTGCAGCCTGGCAAACTGGTAATCCCAAAATGGTTGCTGGAAAGCTTCTTCTCACTTTCGTACCACCATCCAGGAACTATTTCTTACCTTAAAACAGTCTAAATATTTCCTTCAGGTGCTGTAAGACTCCTTCCTTGTGTCCTGTTTTAAACAGCAGCATGTCTTTGGACATACACATTATCTCTGAGATATGGTACTTCAAATCAATGTAATATGCTGTTGAACTTCAAATAGTTTGAATGCATTTTATTAATAAATAGAAAGCTATAAACCACAAAACTTCTACTCCGCTGTTCTACAGACAGCATTAATTGCAATAATCAGACTTTTAATTTAAACCAACAATGAACCTTGAGTCCTTAAAGCATAAGAATTACAATCATAAGAAAATAACCACCCAGGACTAAAGGCTTATTAGAGGATTTATTCTAAGAAATGTGTTTGTTGAGAATAGATTTTCTGTTCTGTTCACGTAGAATTTATAATATTCTGATGTATTTTCTTCAGAAGAGGTCACAAAATAATCGAGACTAACAATATAGGACCGCTAAAGTGCTTATTCTGACGTCCCCCTATAATTTCTCCTTTTTCCAGATCTTCAGAGAGGTGTGTTACTCATACACCGCATTATGCAATACAGATAAAATACAGAAAAGTAACTGATGTGCTTTAAGGTAAGCAGCCAGGGGATCCTATAGAAACTCAAGAAGCCAGACCAATACCTGAAATTAAGCATAAACTGATATTTTTTTCCTTGCTGAAAGCTGACGTGTTGTGAATGATACTCCTGTCTGTCAGACACGAAAAGCCTATCCATAGAAAATTCACGATAAACTCTATTTAACAGAAGAAGCATAAAACTAGGAGATGTTAAATCACTGCTGTACAGCTAGAGAGGTTGTACCCAGAACCTTTCATTCCGACCTGACTAGCCAAATATCAGACTATTTTTCGCATCATTCCTAGAATGACAGGAAAATACCACAGAACTCTTGGCACCTGGAATGGGAAGACCTATTTCAAGACTACTGAAAAATAATTACGAGAACGTAGCAGCCTTTTAAGGGACCATGAATCCCTCCATGCAGACCACTAGCTGGTACCATCACATCCCACCTCGTGGGCCTGCCCGTGATAGCACAGTGCTGCACCAGCCTGAAGCTCACATTTCCCACGTCCTCCGGGAAACAGCAAGCCTGTCCTGATCCTGCTGGAAGTGTCTCCTTCATAGGGATAACCCGGAGATAGTGCCTTCCATCTGTACCACCAACGGCTCTGGCCCCATGGTACACCATGTCTTCCACAGCTTTTCTCTTTCTCTTTTCCCTTCTCATTCTTTGACTTTTTTTGGGCACTGGTTTAATAATATACACTTTTATGGTACAATCAATTTTATCTTTCCTCCCTCATCTGCTCACTTTCTTTGTCAGAGCTTCCCAGGACAGTTTTCTTACCCACATAGGTAACCGTATTGCTGAACCTTTGTTTTCTTCTATCTTGCCGTAATTCAGTTTATGTGAGATGTCTGTCTAACTAAAGCAGCCTCTCTAGACCCGGCAAGTATTTTATCTCCCTGATTATTTTCTCAATCCATACTGGAATTTTCAGAAAGCAGAGAAACGTAGTAATAGGAATTCCTGCTATATTTTAATTTCCCCAAAACATTAAATTTGGCCCTTTCAATATTGTCTTGCTCAAAGAAACGCAATCAAAACTCTATTTCAGTTTCTCTCTTAACTCACTCTTTCCTCCCTCCATGTGAAAGCATGCAGTACGCAGTATGCTTGCCAGTTTTCAGACTTTCTCTCTAGAGCCAAAAAGCCTTCAGGCTTGGCATAAATCTGGATCTAGCATGAAACGGAGGCTGAAATTCTCCAAGAGTGTTACCTGTGCTGCTGATTCTGCTGCTGGGCTCAGACAAGGCCCTTTTCTCTTCCTGCTATGGCTTTTGAGGTCTTCCTCCTATGGCTTTTGAGGTCTCCCCCTGGTTTCCTTCTCCTCCACAGGTTGCCCTCACAGGATACCGGAGGCTTCTGCCAATGCCTCTGTTCCCTGTTCAAAGAGAGACATCTCCGACTTTCTGTGCCAGACAAACAAAAAAGTCAGTTTCAGCCATGATAAGAAATAAAAGTGTAGCTGGGCATGCAACTTTTTGGATAGAAAACCCCAAATCTTCTCTCATTATACCTTTTATCTTTTCTAGCAGTTTTCTGACCACTTTCACCCCATCTCACCTGTGGTCAGGAAAGTCCACTTTTCCAACCCGTTTTAACTGGAATCATCATGCTCAGAATAAAGAGGTGGAGGCACAAACCTTTGAAAATATCATCTTCCTTCCTTTCCTCATTGGAAAACAAGAGCAGTGCGGGTGCAAGGCAATCTGCATTTTAGAAAATCCTACATTTATTTTCTTCTGCAGGACAGCAAGATCTTCTCGGGGAGCACAGTAACCCCCATGCAAGTAGCATTTGCTGTGCAGCTCTCTGCCTTTTTTGAATTGCAGTGTTTTGGGAGGGGCGCTGTTAAAAGCTAACTTTATACCTATCACAAAGTTTCCCTGAGATGCATACCAAGCATAGCAAGCAGTGATGTTTTTCATTTTATGCTTTAGGAATTTCTACAGGTTTAGCAGTTTTAAAACAGACATTAAGCTGTTCTTGCATGGGTTTTTTTTTTTAGCTGTGAAAATGTCTTTAAATCTCCTGAATATGCACCATCTGACCTACTGAGCTCAGTAATTTAACGGCGTAAGCCCTCAAATGCAAAGTCAAGAGATGAAGTGTCAGTGGTGTGTAGGCAACAAGCTGACATAAATCCTAAAGAATTTAGCTTTAAAAAAACCCTTAATTCCTTCTTTACGTCACTTTTCTTTCAGGGGTCTCTGAAAGATCCCTTTAGAACCTTTTCACAGCTTTATATGGCACTTTAAGCTACGTCAGCAGGACGAGCGGTAGCTTATAGGTAGAGCAATGGAATTATAAGCAAACACAAAAAACCACAATGTAAGAACATTTCCTAAAATGGGCCTTTCAGAAAATCAATATATTTTCACCAAGGTAGACCATCTAGCATCATCAGTGAAAGAATTTTACTAAACCAACTATAGCAAAAGAATCAAACCTAACCCCCAACACTGAAAGCAGTTATATTCATTACGAATCCATAGGACCTCTTGAAAGGATACAGCGTTTCACAAACAGCTATGCATCTCCATGGAGTCTGATTTGCATCTCGGCTCTATCTTCTTGCAATTCCATCTTTGTATACTAAAATTAAAAAGCCAAATCTAATTATTAGAAATTGAGGGGACTTTTGTTTTACCCAGATGATGAGTGGTGTTGTGAGTGTGTTGTATCCTCCAAGTTGGGTAACCCCTGGGAGCTGCTGCAGGTTCCCACAGCTGTAGATCCAGAGGACACTGTGGTTTGAAAATGTTCCTGTGCATATAATTTCACAGCAAATATCCAACCTCCCACATTATCCTAACCTGAGGTGGAAATACCAATGAAGCAACATTTTCTTAATTAACTTTATTTTAATCCTGGTATTATACTGTGAGGAAGGGAAATCTTTTTTCACTGACCTCAGCAGCAGCAGAATGGGAGCATCTGCTGGTGTTTTTAATGAAGCTGAGAGATACTGACTGCGATTTTTCAAGTAAAGAATTGAGGTCTCCCTTTAAAAACAAGTATTACAGATTAGCATTCTTTCTTTCTGAGGCATACAGCTTTTTACAATGAAACTTAATGAAGTAGGCTCCAAGGTATTTCCTGTAATATATTTCAATAAAAGAAAATATAAGCCAGTAAAGTTGCTCATGTAAGCATTCGGGATTTAAGGAATTACTTAAACAATGAATGCATGAAGTTATTAACCTACTTGGAGAATTAAAATGTGCCACTATGTGATGAATCAAAAGCAGCAGTCATATCAGGTTTGAAGGGTTGACTTTATACACGCAGCTGAAACATAATTAAAACAATATGCAATTCTGTTGCATCTACAGTAAATTTGAGCAGACTTCTAGACCATTAGCACACCTTTGCAACAGTTTTTGTTTGGTACCTTCATACACCAGTTACCTTCTGGCAATGGCCCAGACTCAGGAAGATCAGATTCTAGTACGTGGCCTAAAGTAAAGTTACATGCTACTTAAATTCATGGGGTTTAGGTTTTATTTCTTTGCGATATTCTGCTGTACTGGGAACATGAGGAGGAGCACGCCTAAGTAAAACTTTGCTCATGCATGGCTTACTACATAAAAGCAAAAGCAACAAAAAAACCCTCATACCAGACTAATTTGTGTACAGTTTGTCTGGGTATGTCAGTTATTGAATGGTAAATGTTAGGAAAATTTAGGAAAGGCTTAGAAAATTCATTAAATTTTCTAAGACAAGTCACAGGAATGTTCTCTAAACCACCCCTAACACTGATACTGTGAGACTAAGTATAACATAGAAAGAATAAAAAATTACCATATATTAAAAAAATGAAAAACCCCAAAAAACAAAACCCAAAGAGCAGAAATAAGAACAATGAGAGTAATTTTTAGAATTTGCTGAAGTATCCTACTACTTAAGGTATACCTTCCTGGTGCCCCTTTGCATGTCACAGATTTTGTGTGTCCCCATCCATTCATTTTCCTTTGGTATCATGCTTATCTTATTAGTACCAGTCTGTCATTGTCAAGTAGGAGCTCAGGAGGTCTTCAGGTTCTCTTAAAGTGGTCACTTGGCCATCAGATAATACCAAAACATCACTACCATACCATTAATCAGACTTTTTTAGGCTTTTACTAATTTGTTCAGCTCCTGAGTCTTTTGGATGTTTATGAATACGTGTTCATTTTATTGCTAATGATATCATATGTTGTCTATGTACTACCTACACAATTAATTATAAGACCACATGCAGATACCATTTTTGCTATCTGCGTGGAGCTAAAAGCTCCTGTACAAACGTTTATTAAACATGTTAAAAAAAATGTGCAACTGCTCACTGTCTCTATTCAAAAAATAGTTCATTTGCAGCTTCTTAAGAACTGAAGCATAATAAGGTGATTTTTAAAATGAAGTTCAGATCTGTTGTGCCTCTTGGTGAAAGAACTTCTGGAATGACTAATTTAAAATGTTTTCACCCCATTCTACTGAACTCAAGGTAGATGTATTTGAACAGCAGAAAAACTGGGCATCACCTAGAGTTTGAGTGCCTCTCTGTCCCTAATGCCTGTGAAGGTTCTGTTAAGGATGGAGATAAATTATGATTTAGAATAATTTAGAATAAGCCCTGAGTTCTTACTACTGGTGTGTCCTGTCTCTCAGAGCAACTCTAACACATGCTTAAAAAGATGCAGGAATAGGGCTCTATGAAGAAGTTTCTATCTTCATCCCACCAGCACCGATGTCCTTATTTTCCTCTGCTAACAGCAGGGTGAGCTGCCACTATAAAGCTCCCATGATTACAGACACTTTATAAAACGGTAATTTCCTTACCAAGAAGTCACTCCCTCTTTAAAATTCCCTTTATTATCTGTGAGAAATAAAACTGTGCTCTGGAAGGATTACCCAAACACATTAGGCATTAGGGGACTGTTGTGAAAGGAACCTACACATTACTTTGGATCCATCTACTCTGTGAGCAGTAACCAATAATGTACTCTTTTGAAACAGGTCATTGGAGAAAAAAAAAAAATCGAAACAAGAAAATCCAACCAAACCAAAAAAAGCCCCCATCTTACAAGGAAGAAAAACTCTCAGCTGGTCGTTGTAGCACTCACCTGTCCGCTGAGACTTTTCTACCAGTTTTCATGTGGGAACAAAAGGAGGCAGATGTGAAGAAAAATGCTTTTTAAGGAGGAAGGCTTCACGGAAGACCTGGATGTGGTGAGGGAACCCAAAGCATGAATTAAAATACAGGTCGTTTACATGGAGAATGTATATTTATTCTCCCTTTTTGGTTTGTTTTCTTTCTCTTTCCCCTGTATCCACAAAATAATTTATTTCTTCCACTCTTCCTCTTTCTCACTTGGCACGTCCTCTAAGCCAACTCCTTTATTTTCCTATGCTTTTACCTACCTGCCTTCTCACTTTCTCCCCTGTCTCTGTTCCCTGTCACATGGAATCCAGAAATGGCCATTGCACAAGTAGCATCTGCAGACTGTACCCAGTGCCATCTCTGGTTACTGTCCGGCAGACATTTAAAGCATAGTTTACTTCTAACAGTAGCTGCTGGATTCTCTGCAGTCTCCAGCTGGCTACAGGTAACTTCCTTCATTAGCTCAAAAGACAACTGCTAACTCCCTGCGGTCAGGAAGCAACTTTCCTTTGGGGTAAATTATTCCAAGCTGTCCAATGTAAGTATAATTAAAACAGAACGGTCACTGCCATGTTAACTACAGATAAGCAGGTCAATACTAGAATGAAGCAATTTCATTCCCCTATTTCCTAATTTCACTTTTATTCTGATGAAACATGTCCAACAGAGTGGATGATATGTGAACTTATACCAAATCTATGCTGAAGCTGTAATTTTCCATGAGGAATGCGACAATAGCACAAAACAACCTGCTGCTGCAAACACGCCACAATACCACCCATGGATGCATGGCAGAGCTGTTACCTTGTCAGGAGGTCTTCAAAACTTTTCACTGTTGAAAAGGAGTAAAGGTGCTGGGCTTTCAATACGAGATAGAAACATGCTGTCATCCCAAACACCCTCTTTTCACCTCCACCTTCTTTTCTAAAGGTTTTTTGCTTCCCTGTTTACTTCTTTGCCACTGTTTCTGAACTTTTCTGCTTTTAGCTCTTTTCCTTAAAGAATGATAGCTCAATTCTATCATACATTTCCAGTATAAATTTGTGATGCAAATAATGCAAACTTCTTACGCGTTTTTCCTTACTTTGATCTCATGTCACTTGCAAAACAACTCTAACGAGAGAATAATGCAAAAAGTACGATAATTTTTAGGAAGTTGGTTGAAGACTTCGGTGGGAATCACAGCACAGAGCTGTGCTCACCTCACCATCCTCCAGGCACTGATAAATTTGCACAGGCTCCAGCCCTCCAAAACGCCATACAGAGGTATGGGAAACACCTTCAGGCAGGCACAGGGACAAACCTTTTAGCGGCCCCGGTGTTGCTCCAGCCAGCAGACGGGGTGATGCACGGGTGACTGTTGCAGCCTTTAAGGCAAGCAGTCGGCACAGCAATGCAGTCAGCAAGTTTATTTATAGTTTGAAACACGAGTGAAGTGCTTCACTTTCCTCTGAAGCCACCAGGGACACTCAAATCTCATCTAAACATCTAGCTCTTTTTTCTCTGCTGCTGCTATTTTGAGGGCTATGTTATCTTTCACATAAACCTGTGTGGAAGCAAAACCTCCCATATCTGCTACTTTAGCTCAGCCCAGATTAGGTCACTTTTATATTTACCTTATTCTCGCATTTTTTGCGAAGGAAAGCTAGAGAATGGGGACAGCAGATGTGTCTGTTTATTGTTCAAATACAGGTGCAGGTGGCCAGAGACAATTCAGGGCTTCTCTTCCCTGCAGAGGAGGACACAGTCCATCTTGTACCTCTTGACATCTCATGGATTTTGCTGAGAAGTCTAATCAACAGGCGATTTCAGAGGTGACAAAACTCACTACCAATGAACTGACAGCACCAAGAGATAATCATGATCTGGGACACCAGAATACATCAGTGACAGCTTTCCCAAATGTCTGTGTTTCAGTTCACAGAGGCCAAGTTTTAGGAGTGTTAATGTGCATCCATGAAGAACAGTGCTGCAGACTGAGGTAGCTACCCTAGTAAAGGTCTCAAGAATTTTATATTTGTGTTAGCACAGCTTTATTTCCAATTTTATTAGTTCTGCCATTTAACAAATCTACCTAGCTCAAGCTGAAACGTTGGTACTAAATCTACCTATGAGGCCCTCTATTAGATGGAGAGGTGAAGAATTACACATTATAAATATAAATCTGCAATAATACCAACATAAATCTGTTGGTGAGATTATAGCCTTGGCCTGTACATAAGGACATGGGGTTTGTATGTGACAGCTCAGGGATGTCAACAGTGAACGGCAGAGTAAAGGGTGATTTAAACTTCTCTACCAAAAATTTGCCCAATGCCAGGGTAAAAAAGGGCTGGTGTAACAAACACTTAACTCCTGAACAGATGCTCTAAGAATAGTGTGTTCTAAGGCACGTGAGAAAAACTCACGTCCAGTAATGAACAGGACTGGGATCTGCTTTCGAGTCAGATGTATCTGGGCCAACAAAGAACAAAAGGCAACCTGAGACTTGTAGTCTGGCATTAGACCTGAGAAAAGAGGGTTTGCCTGAATCTGGGAAAATAAGGAGAAAAAATAAATACAGAAAGACATTCTTTTCTTAGCATAAAACACTGAGTAATAATGCAAAATTTACAAGCACACACCATCATTTTCTTCTTAACTTTCACTAGGTACTGTTGCCCATAGTTAGCTACACCTATAAACAAAATCCGTGAGGAGGAAAAAGTACATGGAAAGATAAATTAAAATTATTGGCCCCCCCCAATCACACACCTTCAACTGGAAGGGAAGACTTTAGCATACCTGCACACTGCTAACAGCAAGCTCTTTTGATGCCCAATCAAGCGGCAGCACAGTCACAAAGCACAAGCCATTCACATCCCCTAGATGCGACATCTCTGCCTCGTAGGGCGGGAATAGTCTAAGGAAGATGCATGGAAATCACACACCGAGGTCACATTCCATTCACCAGTTATTTTCACACTCTATAAATGAGGGCTCCCGGCTACCTAGGTGTAAACCCTCGCCCCTAACCCTCTTCCTGACTAAATACTAAGTGTATTTTAATTCAGATATTCCTATTCTCAATATGTCATTCCTTATATATGTCAGGGATTTGGGTCAACACATACTTCAGGCTTTTGCCTGCAGTAACAGGTAATACACAAACCCAGCTCTTGGCCAAAAATCTTCCACACTGAACAAATCTGACAGGGGAACCACTGGTGCAGAATGAATGCAAATCAGGATGCCAGTTTATTTTCCAGTCAGTTCTGCACATAACTAGATTCTAATCCAGTTATGGTAAATATTCAAAATCTTGATGTAAGGGTAAAACATATGTAAATTGTCATTGTGATTTTTTTAAAACTAGAATCCAGCAAATCCATCTTGTTTCATTATTCTCTGCAGTAGAGAAGAAAATTCAGTTGCCAAGAGCAAATTAAAAATAGTAATACTAGCAACACATATTTTACAAATGCATTCTGCTTCTTAAAAAAATAAAGTCCCTGGATGCTATAGAAGGCAATAAATTATCACGCAGGCTATATGCAAAGTATCTCAGCACAAAGTAGATTATCTGCTCACATGTTAAAAAAATGAAACCATGCCACTTCAAATCTGAGTACATCGCTGTCGGTGTGTTCTACACTTTAATGAAATTTTAGAAGCAATCATTGATGACTGTGCAGAAGTCATGTCTGTCACCAGAGCTGTCAGTTTACATAAATGCCTAGTGGGGAAACCAATATTAATGGCTTAAGCCCCTCAGAGGCCGGAGGTAGGTTCGGTTGGGAAGACGGGCTAAGCAGATTGGCCAGGCGCTCTGCGCTGCTGCCCTGCCAGCTGGTGACACATCTTTTGGAAGTGCCACAAACAGACAGGAGCGCCCGCCCGCCTCTTCTGTCAAGGTTTTTAACAGCAAACTCATCAACCAGCGACGGAAAGCTAAATGGCCGTCTAGCCAAAATTACACTGTGCTGCTGAAGGCGTTTTTAATAGAGGAAGTGCTGAGAGCTCACTTTTCTTTCTCATGCACCCTTGCATATTGAGTCAAGTGACAACACAATTTACCCATTCAAATGGAAATACAGAACATGGACTAAAAAAAGCCATATTAAGGCTTTACCAAACCACAGTTGGTTTTTTTGTATTATATACTCGTAACTAGTTTTCAGCCAAAAAATTACACAGCTAGATACAGGAGAAGACCAAAAGCAGAAGGTTACTCTCAGAGAATCTCAGAGAAACAGTACAAAATATTTTATGCTAACATAAGTTAGTAGCCCTTTGGTTCCAGAAAAAAAAAAAGCTAAGCTTGTTTAACAGAGACATGACTTTAAAATCCTCTCAAATATTGGTTGGGTTTGTTTCATTTTTTAAATTTCATGATCAAAACCTCAGTGTTTTGTTAGAGAAAATGAGGTCACGTCTAGAAATCTAAATGATTCCAAAACCATAGCGAGGACAGGACAGTGTAGGTCCTGAGCCTGAGCCTTTCTTTCAGAAAAGAACTTTTTCTGTGTAACACTGTTACATTGAAGACAAAACCAGAATTTTGATACTCTCACTAATACATGCACCTACCCAGCAACTGCCTTTGTCTGATGCACTTATCTGCGCTGCCCTCACTTCACTTTTCTGGTACAAAACCTGCAGAAGCCAAAAGATTCTCAATAGTTCCACTGGTGCCCCTCAGGCTCCTAACGTTATAATTTGGTCGAGGATCCTACACTGTACACTATCAAACAATGCAAATTACTAACAGTTGAGTTAACGTTCAGGAAACTGAGAAATTACTCTGTTAATTGATATTGTTAAATATATAAAACAAGTAACAACGCTCACCTTTTTCAGCTTCATGTTTATCAGAAGCAGAATATACATCATGGCAGAAAGGAGCTTCTTTGTTTTGAGAAGTGGTACCCAAGTACAGTCTTTGTGTCCATTGTCTTGTGAACTACAGGTAAGCTTCCTTGTTTGTACAGCAAACTTCATCTGCTTTCAACAGTCATAAATTGAAAGGTTAAAGGGTTTAAAGCATTTCCCAGTTACGATATGTCTACCAGGCAGCAACAGATGGGCAATAAATTTTTAGCCATAAATGTTTCTGAAAGCGGTAAGTTCATGGCCTAAGCCATAACTACGGTAACATCAATTGATGTCCAAAATGCAATCTAACACAAAATGGTATCTTACATTGCAAGGTACTTACCAGCAGCCTCCAGGTTAAATAAGACAGGTTAAGGTCAGGTGGGATGGCTCTGAAAGGCTTCCTCCAGTCAACCTGAGATTTGTGGCCTCCTCGGAGCTCCCAGCGTTCCCTGATTTCATCCCCTTTCTATCGAACACTCTTAATATCACTTTAGACTGGATATTGAAATCACTTAGCAGCAATAAAAAAGAGGAGTGCTGCAGAATTGAATCCCATTTTGCTCAGCACACATCTCTAAACTATTACCAGTGTGAAATGAAATCTAATGTCTCCCTTAGCAATCCCATCTTCTTTGTCTTTTTGTTTTTCTACGAGCGTTTTGATACACTAAATCCCTTTGGACACACAGTCGTACACGGGCTGTACCACAGATTTCAAGAAGAGATTTCCAAATTTATGTAGCCACTGCATCAGGTTGCTTTTCAGCCATCACACTCTCGCAGAAAAATCCCTTAATATAGGTAGAAAGAGACAATGCAGACACCTCAGATAAAAGCCAAACTTACAGAAAATTATTAGAAAATGCAGAATGGTGAAGTTACCGTAGTGAAACAATTTTATCTTACCTAATCTTCAGAACAGTCATACTAGTCTGACTTTATGGGAAGACAGGAAAACCCTTTACTGTCTTTTCAAAGTTTAACTTTGATTATTATTATATCATGCAATATTAAAATGAAGTGACCTTCTGTTAGGCTGAGTACATAAGCACAACCCAATAGCTCCCTTTCTGTTGCTAGGAGTTTACGTTCTCTTTCCCCATTGGATTCTTAATTACCACAAATTGATTTTCAGATAAGATTACAGTAACAAAGCTGTGGTTACCTGTGACCCATTTCCTTTTCTTTTCCTTATGGTAGGTCTCATGGTAGTAGGAAACAGAAAATGTGACTGAATCTCTGCAGTTTCATCTAATGCCCCCTTTCAGGGACACAATCTCTATGATGGTACAAACACTGTACAGAAAACATGACCAGCTGAAATCCAAATCTTTGACATTCATGGGGAAAACAGGGCAACTGCTACAGGCCTGTGATGTCTGAGATGCATAGATGCATCCTCTTAGTACTGCTAGATGTTCCCCGATTTTCATATCTTGGTTTCCTGTTGTCCATGATGCCCTCTCTTTCTCTCCAACCACATCCTCTCTTCCCTAGGATTGGGAATTTGGCTGAAATAATGTCCAGTGCAGGTGACTGATCTGCAGAGCCAACTAATGATGAATTTGCAGGGCAAATGAGGATATAACGTGCCGCAGAGAGGAGTTTTGGGGGAGGATTATTGTGTTGTCAATTATTGAGAACAGATGTAGCTTGTAGAGCTTGGGCGGAAAGCTCATCTGATTGCTCTTGGCCAAGTTTAGATGATGGCTAGTCAACAAAATGCGATGCCCAAGAGACTGTGAAACTAAACCCTCTGGAAACATGTCCAAAGAATAAACCAAGTGTAAGGCAATACTGTACTAATAAATCAGCTGAGCCTCTTAACAGTAACAGAGTCAGATATGCGTATTAACGATTCTGTTTAAACCATCTGAGGAGCTTGTCAAAGCTATTCTATCAAAATAGCATACATAATTACTTGTATTAAATACAAAGAGATAATCAGCTCCTAGTTTTCCTCAGATTTAATAAATACTGCTACTTTTTGTATTTATGAAGAGAGCAGTCTCTTTAGATAGCTGCATGTTACAGCATCTTTTTGGACAGCATTGTTAACTCCTCACTATTTCTGGAGCGCACTAGTTCCAAGAATGTCACGAAGACAGGATCTGGCATGGTGAGTCTTTGATGCAGCTTATCAGAATTACAGACTGACGAGTTAAAAAAGTAAAAATTCCTAAATAAAAATAAAACAGACTTGGAAGGGAAGCTTGCTAAATATCTGCACTCGTAACCTTGGGCAGTCAATAGGAATGCTATATAAAATGCAGAAGTACACAAAATTAGCAAAATACAAGCTAAAGGCAAATGCTATTTAAAAGATACATCTACATTATGGAATACAATAGAGTGAAGTAATTGTCAATTACAAGGTAATTAACTGTTTCACAGTAGGATGTGTACTGTACATTTTCTCCATATGACTTTCAAATGGAACACGTCAATCAGTGCTAGAGCAGAATATGAAGCTATTGCTTGCATTAAATAGCATTTTCTGGTGTAAGTAAGATAACATTCAACATGAATAAAATTATCACAATTTGTCCTTTTGTCAGTGTTCAAAGTTCAGCAGGAACCTACTGGAAATTGTACTTTCACCATTTTATTTTTCATTTGTAAAATATAATTGCTGCTTAAATGAAAGCACTCAACACAGTTGCCCAAAAATATTTCGGATGTTGGAAAATGGGTAATTTCAAAACCAGGTATTCAGTTTCTCCCACTGTTACAATCAACTGGCATAAGGCACAATTTAAGCAAAGACACACATTGAAGTAGGAAATTGAGCATACTGGCCAGTTTGCGACTGACCATCCAGTATCACCAGCAGTCAGGAGTAAAGCTATACACATGAGGGGAAACTCCTAGCTAGAAACCTGGGGAAGTCACCGCCAGTACCACCTACATACACATGTAGAGGCACCCATCTTGGACCCTGGAGCCCTTTCTCCGCCCATTTTTCAGCCGGGACTTCACCTTGATTCTCCATATCCCATGTGTCAATGGAGTTTTTCCTGAGATGGTTTCCTTCTTTCCATTATATTCTCTAAACAAACTAGAAAGTCAAGAAAATGAAAACAAGTGCCAAAAAAAGGAAAGAGAGTTCTTGTTTTCTAGCCCCAACGTAGATTGCAGGATGTAAAGTAAATGTTCTTACTTTTCCCTGGTTAGACCTGAATTACTAGTATTAATGACCACTGCAATTTGCAGTTAGATCCCTGGAAGGAAATTTCAGGCATAAGTCATTCATCTTTAGTTCTTCTGTTTCCATAGGCACTGGAAACAGCAGTAAAAGCTCTCAAGATTCCTTGGGTAATGAACAGATGGGTGAGGGCCCTTCTAAAGTGCAGGTGTAGGGTTCATAACTACACGAGTTCTCTAACTTCTCCTGGGCCATATTTCCAGGAGATGGATGTTCTGTCTTAATGTATGTCTTTTTCCTTTTAGTGGCACATGTATATCTGGGTGAGAACCTCTTTTTGCTGTTTATACAAGCAGTAATATCCCCCACCCCAAAGGTGAAAAGCTCTTTAAATGGAAAAACATTGTTTAACCAGGTACAAAAGGTTACCCCAGCACTAAAAGCAATGGTTATTGATGCTTCCCCCCAGTGAAGGTTCTTGTTATGTGTGTCTCTAAGTCGAGGTGTATGGTAGACACCCATTTTATATCATTTACAGGTTATCTAAGTTATAACAGGATCCTGATGTCCAAATTAAATTTTATTTCAGAAGACACTGCCTCTTCAAGTACCTTTTACACATAAATGTAAAGCAAGACTATTAGCATGGCTGTTAGACCATAATAGAGGGTGTTCATGATTCATCTCTTAATTATGCTTTTTCACTGTCATACTGTGGCAGTACAATTCCCTTTTCAACCACAAACCATGCTCATGACATACAAATAATGCAATAAAATTGACACAGATAAGAGCAATGGGTCATATTATTCTGTACGATTGAATCAGAAGACAATGCAACTGCAGAGAATTTGTAATTCAGTGAGTCTCAGATTTTGAAAGATCCCATTGCTGCAGTAGATTATAAAGCAAAAGGCAATAAACTGTACAATTTCAGAATTCATGCTTTCTATAAAATGACAAGCAAACTTCTCTTTAACTAGAGATTAAATAAGACATCACTGGCACCTGTTAACTGGGTCAGCATCAGTTGTAATTTAGTACACGTGCTTTTTCATGCAATTAACCTAAGATGGCAAAAAAAGCATCAAGTCTGGGATTAATGGTAATACTGTGTGGGTCATTATTAACCATCTGCTGCTGATATAAATTGTAACAAAGGACACAGCATAGCATGGAAGTACTCAGGTTACAGAAGAGTTCTGCACCTTAGAAGAAGCTGAGGATCTAAGTCTTATCTCGGAAACCCTCCCGACCCCAGTAGCACGTCCAGTTGCATTTTGTGAGATGGCAGAACGATGCACAGGGAAAGGTCTGTAGCTCTGGAGAAGGGCAAAATGTCCAGAAGGAATTAACTGAGCAACACAAGGCCACTGTCTGAAGAAGGTGGCCATGAAAAAGCTCTAACCTTGGAATATTCACAACACTTGGTAACATCAGAAAAAAAAAAGATCTGCTTGTGGGGTTTTGTTCCCCCCCAAACAGCTCTTTAACCTTAAAATTAGCCTTGACAGTGTGAAAACGGGGATTTTCTGAGTCACCCTGACTAGGACCCATGGGTCTTTCACAAGGGGAATTCTTCTAGAGCTTTTCCAGTCTGGGTTGCACTGTGGTTAGGTGAGATGAGAAGGGAGCCTCAGGGTTTTCAGAGTAGTTCAGCTTACTGTTAAGTGTTATTTCTCCTGAATAAAATAAGATCTACCAGAGCAATCAAAAGCTAAAATTCTTGAGATATAAGCATTTAGAAATTAGAAACTTAGGGCAAAGTGTAGCCACTGAAAAGCCGTATACAGTTGCACTGTACATATTTTAGGTCAGAAGGTATTTTCTTCTGGCAAATTAATGGACAGTTCATTATGACTTCATACAATAAGTAGTTACACATCTACAAAAAGCAAGTGTTTTGGTTTAGGCTGTTTCTTATGATACCTGCACAATCATTTTTATATGGTGCAACTTTGATTTCTTTACCAAACCACACTAACATAAAGTTGTTGAAATGTGGACAGCAATCAAGATCTTAGTTTTATTGGCTGTGCTTTGTACTTACGTGATTGGCATTTGTCTGCTTAGGTAAGAGAGGACTGTTGATTGAATTCAGTAATATAAATACTTCTTCGAAAAATGGGTCTTCTGACCAGAGAATATTCTATTAAAGATAGAAATGTGGGGGGAAAAATGGTATTAAAATCTATTACATGCTGTTGGAATTTTCCTTGTCCTACACCTCTAATGACAATGCAGTATTTTGTTCTGTATGCAAATGTTGGCAACTTCGCTTTTTTCTAATCCAAGTAATTTCACATCGATTTGAAGAAGTAATAGCTAAATAGAAACTGGCTTAAAGCAATGAAGGAAGCTTTACCAAGTGTTCTCCAAGAAAAGCTGATTTGGGAGACAGGCACAGCACTGAACCAAATATTTCGGCTACCACATGTTGCAGTTTACATAGACAAGCCAGATGTTTAGCACTACTTCCCAGACCCTAGTATCTATGAGGATTCTGCTGTTTATTTGGAAAACATTTTACTAAAACAAACAAAAACCCCTCAGCACGTCAACAGCATACAGATTGCCATTGCCACAGTGAATGTACAGCCGCAATTTTTTGAGAACATCAGGGTTTTTTTAAGAGAAGGGCTTTTAAAAAGCACACAGTTCAGCTTTAAAAAGCAGAGTGTTTGTTGACCTAAAATAAGCTGAGCCACTTTAGCCCAACTGTTTCTGATTAATAGCAGGTCATTATTAAAAACAGAATAATGGTAACACCAGACGTATTAGAAAAGAGAATGTCAGATGTAAGCATCCAAAGGAATAATGTCTGGGGCCTTGTATGTTCAAGAATAACTCCCGCGGGATAAGATTAAGAATATGGGGTTGGACTTTTTACGCTCTTAGGCTTTTTTGTTCCACGTGAAGACAATAGCTCTGGATATTTAAAGCGTGGAGTTATTTTTCAGCTGGCTGAAGATACCTGTAGTTTCATAAGGTCACTGGAGTTGGTTGCTCATTAGTCTTCAGCCGTCTTTTAAATAGACAAAAGCCAAATCATTAGCATTATAAATTGGTCTACGATGCCATCAGCATATCAAGATAAAGCTTTGACTGTGGTACTGACTGGCCACCATCCAGCAGTTACTCTATTTCCAGTGATACTAGAAAAGACAATATTCTTTACACCTACTACCTGCTGGCTTTTTTGTTTAGTCTAGAAACTTCGCTATGGTTGGGGATAAACCATTTGCCTACCCTGCCTCACCCAAACACGAGGGCGGGAGGGAAGCCCACAGAACTGCTGCTGCCTTTGGTGCGCTGACTAGAGCCACGCTTTCACCATCGGAAAAAAACCCCCAGAAACAGTGAAAGTGACATCATGGGTCTCTTCAGTTTCTGTTCTTTACTCCTAAAATATAGTTCCCATTAAGATAAAATAGCATTTCAGTTCCAGGCAGAATGAAAGCTTAAAACTGATGCCGTGAAGCCAGGGAACAACAACGGCAATGCCACTTCCAAGTGGCAGGCTGCAGGTAAAGCTATACCTGCCGCCATTACAGGGCAGCTGTGCGGGCTGTAAGCGAACACAGAGTTTGAGCTACTTTTTGCAGATGAAACTGGCTGTAGCCTTCTCTTCAGCAGTCAAATAAAGCAGGGTAACGGAGCCAGCCCAGCCTCCCCAGTTGGAAACGCTCAGAGCAGGTGAGTGGTTCTTGTTGAACTCCAGCCGTGGCACCAGCCATCGCTGCAAAATACAATGGAGGACCGAAGAAAGGCTGGGGGCATGGGTTTTTCAGAGGGCTGGGGAGTAGAAGAGAGGAGGGAAAGCTGCTTTGCTATCGGTTTATCACTGAGCTTTTATGACTACGAACTTATTTATACTGGGTATCAATATGGTGCCTTCCAGTCCCCTGACAAACTGAACAGCGGTGGGGTTGTTACGGCCAGCACACACCTCTCCATGGGGACTAGATACCACACCGCCTTTTTTTAAGTATGATAAAATGGCAAATGGAGTAGGCATCTCAGCTGGCCTTTAGCTGTTAACCACCTTTAAAATTACTGCATTTGTTACTGTAGTTGTTAATGGTTTCCAAAAAGGTGACCCCTAGGACTGCAAGAGCTCCTTGACTTGACGTACGTACATCCTTCTCTGAGGTCAAATGGTAGTGGTTCATGAGCACACAGTTGAGAGAAGAACATCCAGCTCAGGCAGTGCTTTCTTGCAAACGTAAAAAGGAGCTTTTAATGTGAAAACCTGTTCTTGTTTGAAATACAGAAACGTTATGGGAAATTCTGCCTCTAGGCTCCGAGACGTGCATACGCACAAACGCACAGAGCATTGTTCACATTTACATCAGGGCGTTTTCAAGGGAGAAAAGGTCTGAAAAATAAATCTGGTTTTACAAAGGGACTGAAATTAAATTATCCAAGTTAGAACATCTTAGGGACAGCCAGAGGTACTTACTGAGGCAGATTTTGTTGAAGTCCACTCTTTTGATAGGCTCTTTGAGAAGGAAGAGCCGTAAGGCCAAAGCAGGCATTTCACAGTCAGTACTGCAGAACTCTGCGCTGAACTTCACCAGCGCAGTGACGAGGAAAGAGGGACTGAGATAGCAACATTCCTTTTGGGAACTGGAGAGAAGGGGTGACAGTGATTACATTAGAGATCCAAAAACATCCATGGGAACTAATTTGATGATAAATTTACTGACCGCCCTACGAAAATTCCACAGTATGTGAAGATACTAAATGAAAATTCCCCTGAAAAATCTCAGCTGAAAGTTCAGGTGTAACTCGACTTACGCTGTGATTTTTCAGACCATATCTTAGAACAAAGCAGACGTCATTTATTTAAAGTTTCATTAGACTTCAGCGGTTTGGTTTTGTGTATAGTCCAAGCTCTGCTCTTCTCTTCTCTTCTCTTCTCTTCTCTTCTCTTCTCTTCTCTTCTCTTCTCTTCTCTTCTCTTCTCTTCTCTTCTC
>VXBO01008906.1:3202-13842 GCA_013400135.1 Rhinoptilus africanus
ATGTAATCACCTTCCTGGTTTATCCACTGTAGTCATGTAGACACACTGGTGCAGGACAGATACCAGATTAAATTTATAACTATATAAAAGACAGCCTAAACTTCCTAGGTGTTTTAACGCCTGGTGGTGGTAGTCTGGCATGGTTAACCAAGCCCCCTTCCAGTGTATAAAGTCTCCTCAGGTGTGGGGTTAACGGACAGAGCCAGGAACTGGGACCCAGCAGTTTGTTTCCCAGTGGCCTTTCCAGGGGAGGTGGAAGGAGCGAGCCGCAGAAGGCGCTTTCTGCCTTTGCAGGACGTTAGGTACTACAGCGAGGAGTGCGAGGTGGATCTCCGTGACCCCATCAAAGACTACGAACTCTACAGAGAGACTTGCCAGGAGCTTCAGAGACTGATGGCAGAAATCCAGGAGCTGAAGAGCAGAGGCATCAAGGACAACGTAAGGAGAAGCCTCGGTGCTTGATTTAATGTGTTCTGTTCTTTGATGCCTTGCCTTAATCTGAAAGGAACGGGAGTAGAAGCCATGCCATCTTCTGGGGGGAGTCAGGAAAATTAAACATCCTCCCCTAAATGAAGTAAAATACGATTTAGCTGAGGCATCGGTCTTGACTGCGCAGATGTTACACAGACCAAGTTCTTCTAAAGTGTGTCTGGGCTCCTGATGGGTCGGGGGCTCCTGGGGGAGGCATTGAGCCCCTCCTGACTGCAGCAGGGGTGGCCGGGCTCTCGCTGTGCCACAGAGGCCTGGCAGCCTCAGGCGTGGATGGGAAAGGCTTGTGCTGCAACCGCCTGTGCTGTGGTATTATGGGTGCTTTGGGCTCAAATACCTCTCTTCCTACTGCCAAGAGAAGTCACTAGAGTGAGCCCAGACACCCCTCCCAATGATTTCTAGCAGGTGACTTGTGAGTCTGGCAGCGGGAGGCTCCCTCAGAAGCCTCGGGGACATTATTTGTGGCTCCAGAGCAAAGTGCGGAGCCCCCTTTGTGACAGGCCTCAGAGGAAGTCCCTGCAGCAAAGGGGCTTTGTGGTGCCGGTCATCTCTCCTGCTTCAGACACCTCTCTCCTGCCACTCAGGCTTCGGAGATTGACGAGCGGCGGATTCAGAGCTGCGTCCACTTCATGACCCTAAAGAAGCTCAACCGGCTGGCTCACATTCGGCTGAAGAAAGGGAGGGATCAAACCCACGAGGTACAGCAGGGCTGGGGGGTGACCAGTACAGGTCGGGGTTTAATGGGATCAGAGACGGTGCCATTTCTGCTGGGTCTGTTTATGGATGTGTGAAAGGAATTAAACACCAGCCAGGACTTGGGTTTTGAATTTGAGGTTGATTGGAAGAGTCTACTCCAATGAAGGAGAAGCTGTAATTATAACGAGTGATGAAGGAGTGCTATCTGTCTCTGCCTCAAATGTAATGGGGACTCAGAAAGCTCTGTCTCGAAAGTCTGGTGTGCTGCAGGCCTGAGAAATGTGTACATGGTTGGCCCTGAAACTCCTAACCCAGACATCTCATAGAGCTTTTCACAGTTCATGGAGAATGCCTATTTTCATTGTGTCACTGAAGCACAGGGACAGGAGGGGACTCACCCCCCACAGCTCTGCCCTATTCTGTGCCTTGTCCCCAAAACGTGCTGCCTCCAGAGCAGAATCAGTTCGATGTGATGAGCATTTGCTTTCCCCCGCCCTTGAAAATGTCTTTTTACCCCCCCAAAAATTGTTGCATACCCTAAAAACTGCCATCCTTAGCTGATACCGTGAGGAGTGGTGTGTTGGTGACTCTCCTGTGGGGTGTGTTTGCGGGGAGGGAGGTAACAGAGCTTCATCCCCTGCTGTGTTGGTCTTTCAGGCAAAGCAGAAGGTCGATGCCTATCACCTGCAGCTCCAGAACTTGCTCTATGAGGTGATGCACCTGCAGAAAGAGATCACCAAATGCCTGGAGTTCAAGTGAGTTTGGCCGGGGAGGAGAGGGAGGGATGGTGTGTCTGACGTGGGGTAGAGGCCTTGAACGTTTGGAATCTCTTGTCATGTTGCCCGAGGCGGCTGTGGAAGGAGGGCAGGAAAGACAGTGCCCCAGAGTTCTTGTGCTGAGACACAGGGAAAGAAGCTTGTGTTGGGAGGAGGGAAGAAGGCATCTGTTGTGATAGAGGGACAGTGGAGAAGAAAATCTCTTCAAGGACTCTCTGGCCTCCATATATCAGGAGTTTTCCTCCGAAAGCCAAGCCTTCCATCATGCCCGTTGCATGGGCAGCACTCTGAGCTGCTGCCAGGAGGGCTGTATTTAGACTGCTGCCTCAAACGGCGCTTTGGTTAACTGCGCGGGGAAGGTGTCTCCGTGAAAGGAGGGACCCCGTTCAGACCTTTCTCTCCTCTGCTGAACTCTGGTGCAGTTCAGCTCGCTGATGCTGTGGTGTTTCGTGTAGCAGAGTGAAGCCGGTGCGTGGGACGTTGGCTCTCCTGTGAGACACTGTTGAGTTTGGCCATGCTGCAGCATTTCCCACCTTTCCCCGACCTGATCCATCTGTTCTTGTAGGTCGAAACATGAGGAGATCGAACTGGTGAGCCTGGAGGAGTTTTACAAAGAGGCCCCCCCTGAAATCAGCCGGCCTGCCATCACCCTGTCGGAGCCCCACCAGCAGACCCTGGCCCGCCTGGACTGGGAGCTGGAGCAGCGCAAGAGGTGGGTCTGCAGCACCTCGGTTCAGTGTCAGCCTGTCGGGCATTGAGCACGTGGGGCGCGCTGAGCTGCAGGGCTCTCAGCAGAGCCCAGGGTGAGCTGCGCAGTGAAGCAAAGGTGGGTGATAAAGGTTTTAGCACCCTCTTGACATAGCGTAGGACAAGCGACAGATTTGTTGTGGAACATCACTCTCTGTGTAGAGCCGGGTTTGGTGGGATCCTTGTTTCGTAGATCACAGAGTTTTCTTTCATTTGCCTGATGAAAGAGGGCCCTGGGAATCCTGGGGAGCGGAGCAACCTCCAAACCAGTGTGAGAGAAGCCCCGAGCCCACTGCAGGCGCTGCCTGGCTGGGACTGCGCCGTGTGCCCTGGGTGATGACAGCAAAGGCCTCCTGGCTCTCCTGATAAGCCCACATGTGTTCTTTCACAGAGGCAGCGAACATCAGCGCTGGCTCTTAGGTATCAAAGGAACAAACTTAATTTTATAGTTTGACATTTCCCTGGTGTCTGCTTGGAGGCTCTTGCAGCAGGGAAGGGGGCCGCCGCCCGCCGTAGGGGTGATACTGAAGGATGGGCAGTTATGTGCTTCCATCCGGGACCTGGTTCTGCAAGATGTGCCACGCAGGGCAAAGCGATCCCTGTTTTGGCTGCTGTGCCGCGGTGCGAGGAGCAAAATTAAGCCAAGCTGGTGCTGCTGCTGTTCCTGCCTGCCTGCGCTCCTCACGCACGCCACGGCGGGGAGCTGCCATCGCAACTGAGCTGCCACAGACACTGTTGTCCTGGTGCTGGCAGCCACCTCCTCAATGCAGGCTCTAACCCCCGTGGTCCCTCAGCTGGTGCAGGCCAGGTGGCTCAGCTGCTCTGTCGACTCTTTCCCCGCGCAAAAAGCAAATATGACGGAATTTCCCTGCATTTTGATAAAGGCCAGCAACTTTTGCAGCTCACACAGAGCAGACAGGCGAGAGGTGTTGCGGATGGGTGCTGGGTGGCTCCAAAGCCTCACACACGCTTCACCTCTCCCAAACCCTTCACGTCAAATTCAGCTGCTTCTGCCTGATGAAAGGCGCTGATCTCTTGGCGTTGATCCTTCAGAGAGCTCCACCTGCGGCACACGCTTGCAGAGGAGCGTTCACCCTGGAGATTCTCCTGAGGATTTCCCTTAAAAATGATTGTTTGTTGCAAACCGCGAAGAGGGTGAGCTGAGCTGAGCTGAACTGAGCCTGACCCGCAGTTGCCCGTTGAACTGCTGAGAAGTCTTGCAATTCGGAGTCCTCGCCCCACAGTGTCTAGGGAACCTCTTACCACTGCTGTGGTGGGGAATAGCCACCTCAGCTGCCTCACGAGCAGATGCTGGTAGCACTTTGGGCAGTTTCTGGTGCTGGTGGGGTTGTTAGTGTCCATCTGTAACTGTCACATTGTGGAGTACCGGATTCATAGAATCATAGAATGAGTCAGCGAGGTTGGAGGGGACCTTTAAGATCATTAAGTCCAACCATTAACCCCCCCTGACAAAAACCCCTTCTAAACCATGTCCCTCAGCACCTCATCTACCCTTTTCTTAAACACCTCCAGGGATGGGGAATCCACCCCCTCCCTGGGCAGCCTGTGCCAATGGTTAATAACCCTTTCAGTGTAAAAATGTTTCCTGAGATCCAATCTAAACCTGCCCTGACATAACTTGAACCCGTTTCCTCTTGTCCTATCCCTTGTCCCCAGGGAGAAGAGGTCAGACCCCATCTCTCTAAAACCTCCTTTCAGGGAGTTGTAGAGGGGGATGAGGTCTCCCCTCAGCCTCCTCTTCTCCAGGCTAAACAACCCCAGTTCCCTCAGTCGTTCCTCATAAGATTTGTAATCTTGGCCTCTATTCTGAAAGGTGGCTCTGGAATGGCATTACAGGGATCTTTGCTGCTCTAACTAGCTCGGGGAGCTCAGTTGAGATGTCTGAAAGCTGGACTCCAAAACTGTGTGGTGTAGGAGCCTGCTGGGGGGTGTTGACCCAACAAAAATACAGTTTTGCTTGGAAACAGAAGTGTTTTGATCCTGTAGTTTTAGTTGTTCCCCCTCAGAGGGGGTTCCTCTGTACTGTGCGTGCTCTTGTCTGGTGGGGAGCAGGGTCCTGAGAGGAGAGTGCGTGAGTTCCCCAAACCGCTGCTCCCCCTGCCACGGTGGTGGCTTTTCCTGGGCAGCACACATCCCTACCCAGCTTTCCCCGCTCCTGCTGGGCAAGAGGTTGCAATCAACAGCAATAAGGAGATGCTCTCCCTAAACACGAGCGTGTCCAGGGCTTGGTGGGTCGTGGTGAACTTGCGTTTTCCTGGGCTTTCTACCCAGTTACGGAGGAGCACTCGCTGGTGTATTAAACCTCAGCTTACATGAGTTTAAGGAGTTAATGTGACGTGAAGTGGAAAAGCCTCTTCAGGAGGTCGGTGGGGTCGGCAGGGCTCCATCGGCGTGGCTGCTGGCACAGTGGTTGGTGTGGGAGCAGAGGATCCAGTTGCTGTCCTGTTTTCGAGCACAGCACAAGGCTGAGCTTCCTCTTTCTCTTCCTGTTCATTTTCCAGCTCTAATCAGTTCTTTTCTGCTTCTGTTTGCCCTTGACATTAAGAACTCTTTGTTTGTCACCGTGTCTGAGCTCTCCTGGTTCCTGCAGTGACTTTTGCCGGCTCTGGGGCCCCAGGTGGACCCTGGAGGGCTTTATAGCTGTGACGTGTGGTGGTAACCAAATTCCCACCCCTAGGCTGGCAGAGAAGTACAAGGAGTGCCTGACCAGCAAGGAGAAGATCCTGAAGGAGATTGAGGTGAAGAAGGAGTATCTGAGCAGCCTCCAGCCTCGACTCAACAGCATCATGCAGGTACTCGAGCTCTGCAGGGGGGGGAGAACGCCTCTGGGGCCAAGCTGGGGTCGTGCTCCGAGGGCTGTGTTATGGAGGTGGAACACCCAGGCTGATTCTGCTTTGGAGGTGGTTTGCTCCTAGGCAGCATGGACGAGGGGTAGATCTGCCTCGTGCCAAGACTCCTCCGGAGTCTCCTTGTTTATGCGACAATTCCTGCAGAACTGCGGATGGAGGAGTCGTTAAATGGGCCTTTCCCTGGAGAGCCATAACTTGGTTCCAGCCTCTTGTGATTGCCTTGGGAGGGAAGAACAGGAGAAGGAACTGGGTTATTTTCAGATCCAAAAGTTTTCCAGCAAAGAAGAGCTGCCAGCCCTTCCCTGGGGGCTTGCTGTGCCCATGGCTGCATTTAACCCTGCACCGCAGCTGCTGTGCTGGCTTCCAGTCCCTGCTTGGGGTTAAAGGAGGGGGTGAGGAGGGCGAAGTGTTCTGTTCCCAGTGACGAAGGTTAGCCCTCTTCTTCCCCCAGGCCTCCCTGCCTGTCCAGGAGTATCTCTTCATGCCTTTCGACCAGGCGCACAAACAGTACGAGACAGCCCGACACCTCCCACCACCTCTCTACGTTCTCTTCGTTCAAGCCAGTGCCTACGGTCAGGCCTGCGGTGAGCACTGAGGGGAGGGCGCAGTCCTCAGTGATACTGGCCGGATTTCGCTAAGAGCACTGCTCTGGGGACACTTTGGGAGGTCCTTTTCATCCCATCTGCTGGATTCTGCTGAGCCCACAGCAGCAGGGTGGCCCCGTGGCCACGCACAATGCGGCAGCAGCATTTAAAACCTTGCTTGCTCAGCTCCCTCGCTGGAAGAACTGCTTGGGAAGCTCGCTTCCCACCTCTGCCCCCCTTCTCAAGGTCGGCAGGGACATCCCTGCAGCCTGCGAGCTGGCTCAGTGCTGACGCCACCTCCCGAGAGCTGTCACCCCATGGAGTGGGTGCTATGTTATGCCACCCGTGGGTGGTGGTGACTCCAGAGCAGGCGGTACCTCTGCCTGCCCTTACAGAGACCCTTCCCTGCAGCTCACCTGAAAGCCTTCATCCCCTCAGGCAGCTTTGCATTTTGAGGGGCTTTCTGAAGCTTCCTGGAGTCAGGAGGGATTTCCCAGCAGGGCTCAGGAATCCCCCCGGGCTGTCCTGCATCTCCTGTGCGGAGAGGGCTGCAGCACTGCAATGCTGCCTGCTCTCACGCCGCTGTGGGCGTGGGGCAGGCGGCAGAGGAGCGTGGAAGGGCCGCACTGTGGCACTGGGCCACACCAGGTCCCTGCTAATAGGGATTTGTGCCCACGACACAGCTCCGCGCTCCCTGCTTGTGCCAGCCATACCCCAGCCCCTCCTGGCTCTTGATAAAGATTTGGCCTTTATGGTTTCCAGGGACAGTCCCTCAAAGCCCAGCATTTTCCCCTCCTGTGACCCACCCTGCCCAGCGGATCCAGCGCTGCAGTGGCCCCACAGAGCCCCCTGGGAAACTGCCTCTTCCCACTGACCCGTCATTTGAGCTTCCTCTGCGCAGGGCTCTGCCTCACGCAGCCATGGGAGCTTTCTGGGGCAGGGCTGCCTCTAACTGCCTTTCCCGTACACAAGTGGGGTTTGTAGCTTACTTTTCATGTCTCCTTTGTAGATAAGAAGCTTGTGGTGGCCATTGAAGGGAGCGTAGAGGAAGCCAAAGCCCTGTACAAGCCGCCTGAGGACTCGCAGGGTGAGTTGGGTGGTGTTGCCACAGGCAGGCAGAGGGGGCGGGTAGAGAAGTGAGTGGGTGCTGAAATGGGGCCGTGGCTGGTGTCTGCGCTGCTGGCTGAAGACCCTGGCAACTGAGCCCCTCTGTCCCCAGCTCCTCTTTCCCGAGAGATATTCACAGCCTCGCATCAGTTGGGAGTGACCACTGGTACTGGGGACCTGTTCCCGTGTGTCTGCACCCTGCTTTTTTGGGGACAGTGATGTCTGTGGAAGTTGTGGTTTTGGAGAAAGGGCTGGTTGTGGGAAAGCTGCTGGGCCCTGATGATCCCCGCTTACACCCCTGTCTTTGTGCAGATGATGAAAGCGATTCTGACGCAGAGGAGGAGCAGACCACGGTAAGGGATAGCGCTGTCCCCTTCTGGGTCCTCTCCCAACACTGCATCATGAGCAAACAGATCTGTGCCTGCTTACTGGGAGATACTGGGTCTGGGAACTGATCCTTACATGCTGTGAGCGTGGTGGTCCACTGGCGTTAAACCCAGCTGTTTCTTGGGAGGAGAGAGGTACCATTTCCAGTTTCTGTCTCGAATGCAGGAGAGCCAGGATACAAATCCGCCTCACTTGTATCCCAGTCGGCAGCGACAGGCACCTCGCAGCTCTCCGGCTGGAGCTGTTCCACTTTGTATAAATAGCCTCGGGCCGGGGAGGCTGGCTGGAGGCTGGTGTCCAGCGGGGAGGGATGTGTGTCTGTCCCCTGCCATCTGACAGAAGTATTGAGCTGAGCTCTGCCTCGGGGATTGTTCAGCGCTCCCTCGGGGTGGCGTTTAGGTCCCACAGGTTGTACCTTCAGGATGCTGGGGAGAGGCTGTAGGCGCTGGCTGCCCCCAGCGTGGAAGGCCACGGGAGGTGGGTGCCACCACCACCACCCAGCAGCAGCGCCTGGCTGTGGGGAAGAGTAAAGGGCCTCAGCTTCTGTCCCTCACGGTGGGGAAGCCTTTGGGGCCAGCAGGTCCTTGGCCCCATCTCACAGGGCAGGGACACTCCTGGGAGCTGAAGGAATAACAGGAACTGGAGCTGGTTTGTCCTTCACCTGCAGCAGGGCAAGGCTTTCCTGCTCCCCTCCCTTTCCAGGGCTGCTCTGTGGCCACTGTGTGGGGAGATTGGGGAACTAGACTGGTGGGAAGAGGAGAGCAGTAGGAGAGTAGGGGCTGAAGGTTCCCGAGGAGCAGGAGAAAGGTCTGACACTTCTGTTTCACCCTCCCCAGAAGCGGCGCAGGCCCACCCTGGGCGTGCAGCTGGACGACAAGCGCAAGGAGATGCTCAAGCGGCACCCCTTGTCTGTCACCGTCGACCTGAAGTGCAAAGGTGAGCGGGGTCTGGTGGCCCTTGTCGGAGAGCGCAGAAGGGTGTGTGGCAGCAGGTGAGGGAGCAACCCAGCAGCCTGGGATCCTCAGGGAGAGCTCCCGATGCGGGGAGGCTTTCCTGCCCTCAGCCCTGCTGCCCCAGCAGGGATGAGTGTGGCCTTCCGGGGGAGACTGAGCTGTTGTCCTAGCAGGGGGGCATATACAGCCCCCTCTGCAGAGTGCTCCAAGCTAGAGCAGACAGCAGCGTTGCCCCTTTTCTTTTGGTGCAGATGAGAACGTGCTTCACCTGACCTTCTACTACCTGATGAACCTCAATGTCATGACGGTGAAAGCCAAGGTGACGACTGCCGTTGAGATGACAACTGCCATCAGTGCCGGGTAAGGAGAGCCCTGGGGACACTGTGCCCAGGGCTGACTGCGGTGTCATTCCTAGCCCGGAGCTTATCTGGCAGCAACCCCTCTGCTTGGCACGAGCACCCTGCACTGGTGTCCTGCCATACTCTGTTCAGAGTCACCCGTTGGCAGAGCAGCATGCGGTGGCAATCAATATCCCTCTTCTGAGCTGTAGCTCCTGCACCCAGTGGGCCCAGGCACTCCATGCCCAGCTGCCTGCTCCCAGTGGGTGAGGTTTTAATCGTAGTCCCTTGTCCTACCTTGCCTGGGACCCCTTAGGGGCCTTTGTGTAGAGCTGCGGTTTCAAAGTGCTGTCTTGGCTTGTTCTTTGATGGGCAAAGGAGACCCCAAAGAGCACAGCTGTATCACTGTCTCTGGGGAGCACTCTCAAGGTGAGCCACTCTCCTGCCGTGTGGTATCCTTCCCCTTAGCTTCAGGGCCCTGCCAGGCTGCTGCAGCCCAGGCAGGAGCATCCTCCTCTTCGTCGTGACAAGCTAGGGGCAGGGAACCCCTTAAGGGAGTGGTGGCAGACCTGTCAGGAGCTGGGGGAGAACCTCTCCTGCTTGTCACATTCAGTCACCCTCTCGCTGCTTGAACCGCTTTCCTCCCTCCTGCAGCCTGGCAGCTCCCTTCACCTCCTTGCTCTGTGGGTCACCTTGTCTCGAGTGCTGGAGTTGCAGCTGCCTCTCCCTAGGCTCCCCAGAGGCTGCCGGAGCCTGATTTGTGTGCGGAATAGCTGAAACGGCAGCTGTGGGAGCCTGCCTGGGGAGTTCTGATCAGCTGCCAGCTCTCCAGTGGCTCTCCCCAGATCAGGAAGAGGTGTCTGTGGAAAAGGGAGGTGGGAGAAACTGGTCTGGGCTACCTGGGAGCAAGTGCTGCCTCCCAGTCTGTCCCGTGTGAGGCCTCCCAGTCCTCTTGGGGTTCTCTTTTTTACCCTGTAGGTACCCAAACCCCTCTGTCATAGCTGCTAGAGCCTCTCTGCAGGGTTCCCAGGCAGGGTGTTCCCTCCCTCGCAGCTGCCCTTGGCTGCCATACCCCAATCCAGTGAGGCTCTGGCTTGAGCCAAACCCTAAATCCTACAGCCCTTTATGCTTGGTCGGGCTTGTAAGTACGGTCAGACATGAAGAATTTTATTTCATTAAGCAGAATTCCTCTGCTTAAGCTTGTTGGGTGGCAAACAGCCATCAAGCCGTGCCCTGCTTATGCTGGCGATGTTTTCTCCATCAGCAGGTTTCAGAGTTCATGCACTGGAGTGAGCAGCTTCCTGGGAAACGGGGGGAGACGATGCCCTGTGCTTTTTGTCTTCTTTACAGCCGGGGAGGAAACAAATCTCCTTTTGGATTGTAACTAGGGAAAGCCATTCTGATCTTGAACCCCAACTTGTGGAGCTCACAGTCCCCTTTTCTGGGCTCAGAGCCTGTTAGTGGCCATCCCAGAGAGACTTAGAGCCCAGGCTGCTGCTGATGAATCTCTTCCCTCCTCCCGCCAGTGACCTGCTCTCTCCGGACTCCCTCCTGAACTGCCTCTATCCAGGAGACCATGGGAGGAAAACGCCCAACCCAGCCAACCAGTTCCAGTTTGATAAAGTGGGGTGAGTGGGGTGTTGGGGCTCACAGGCTGGGGGGGGGGGGGCCTTGGGGGGGGATAAAACTTTCT
>VXBO01008906.1:23091-49059 GCA_013400135.1 Rhinoptilus africanus
CCGCCCGCTCTGCCCCCCGCCCCGGGACCGAGGGTTTCCCCGCCCGGGCCGGCTCTGGGGACAGTCGGTGACCGCTTCTTGGCGTCTCCCCCCCCTCTCCGGGGCCGTGTGGGCAGCGCCGTGGGTCAGTGGGAAGGGGCCGGTACCGGGCTGTACCGAGACGTGGAATCGGTTGGGAAGTGGGTGCGGGGAGGCGGCGGGTGTGATGGCCTGGGCTCGCCGCCTCCCCCGGCGGGGTTTTAGGGGGAAAAACCCCCCAAACTTGATAAAAAGGAACGTGTGAGCGGCTTCTGCCCGAGGGGGGGGGGGTCCCAGAGGCACGGAGCGGCCCACGCTGGAGGGTGTCACGGGTGTTCTCCCTCCTCGGTGCCGGCGCTTTATGGCTCACGGAGTTTGCCGGAGTTACGGAGGTGTCGGGAGAACCGGCCCCGTTAGCGGTGGGGGCTCACGGGGGGGGTTCCCCATCCGCTCTCGCTTGGGGTGTGGGATATTAAAGAGGTTCCTGATGTAAGCGCTTGGTTCAACCTGGTTTTCTGCCCCCAAACTTGGCCGTGGGCGGCTTCCCCACGCGGCTCCGGCCGCTGGAGTGAGCAGAGCTGGCGCCTCGGGACCCTGCGGGGCTTCCCAGAGGTGTTGGTCCTTTCTTGGATCGAGCCAGGCTGGGATTTCGGTGGCAGGAGGTGGCCGGTCTCAGAGCCCGGCTCTCCCGGGAGGAGACCTCCCCCCGCTCTGCCCTGGGAAGCTGTCGGTGGGGCTGACGCCGTGGGACACAGCTCGTCTGTGCATCCTGACGCCCCCAGAACAAGGCCCTCAGCATCTCTGGGGACGCTCAGCCGGCGTTTTGGAAGGGAGAGCAGGGTTATCCCCCATCGCGGTGATCCCTGGGCTCGTGCTGATTGAAGTTCCCCCCCCCCGCGCCCTCCGGAGCATGATGCTTTGGGCCCTGCGGGGCTGGGATCCCCGTGTGCTGCTTTGCCGGGCGCAGGAGACACCCTGGGACTCTCCCTTGTTTGTTTGTGGGTCTTATTCCCCAGTTACTGCTCCATGGCACGCGTCGGTTGCACCCTGTTTGATCAGCGTGCGGCCCTTCTGCCATCTGGGTTAATTAAGGACCAGATGCCGGCCCTTGGGAGCTTCTGGTGGCTCCGGCAGTGGCTTGGCAAACAAATCCGTCCGCCCCAATTTTGGGCAGCTGGCACCCCGGTAGGTTTGGCGGAGCTTTTACCCCTTAGTTATTAAACTGGGACAACTTAATGGGTTTGTTTGATGGGAAAGGGACCCCCTTGGAAGGCGCGTGGGTCGCTCAGTAGCAGGTTCGGGAGAGGAGGCGCTGGCTGCAGCCTTCGCAGAGCAGCGTCTGCGCTCGGCGCCGCTCTGAGTCGGGGGCTTTTATTTTAGAAGGCGCCAGGATAATTTGTGGCGCTCGCTGGCTTTGGGGAGGACACCGGGGTTGGGGGGGGGATATTTACAGCTTCGGTGGGAGCCGCGGGGTCTTGCCTGCCCTCGGGGGGTCGGTGGCGCGGTGCAGGGGGGTGGCTTTGTGGCCGGGCACAGCCTGGCCGGCGGGTGAGACCGTCCTCGTCCCTTCGGGGAGGTGCGGGGGTGTGAGCCGAGCTCAGGACACAGCAGCAGGCGCGTCGGCGCGTGCCGCAGGGCTGAGCGGGAGCTAAGACTGCCTCAAGTTAGGCCAGTCCTTGGGAAAAATATCTTCCCAGGGAGTGTCTGTGGGGCTGGTGCGAGCCCTTGGGGGTTTGTGCTGGCTGGGGGGCCGAGCACGGGGATGGGGGCTGTGTCTGCCCCGCACGATACCCCGCGTAACGTCGCTGCTGTGGATTAGGAGGGAAAAATAATTGGGTTCAGCAGCTTTTCGGCCGCTGGCTCTCGTATCCTCAACCGCTCGCTCTCCTTTTCCACACATCGGTTTTTATCTTTCCCCAGAGGTGTCTGTTCGCAGTCGGGGGGGGTTTATTTGCGGAGGCTGGGGACGTGCAGCGCTGCTGGGGGCTGCCACCGCCTCGTGCCTGCCCGGCCTTCTCTGCTGGCTTGAAGTTGGTTCCTACCAACGGAGAATAGTTGTGTGAAGTCCCCACGGCTTCAGTTACCCCTTTATTTAGGATTTTTTTCAGTCTGCCTTAAGTTTCTTTAATTATGCCGGCTTACTGGGTTTTTCCGATCCACCTCCAGCGCTTTATTTGCAGCTGAGGGAAGCTGCCTTGCTTGCTCATGGGCCAACCTTCAGTTGACCCTCTGGTTTCTAGATGAGCTGTTTCCTAGAAGCTTGCCCTTCGAATTCCTGCTCCTCTTTGCCTCTCCCTCTGCTTTAGGTGCCAACATACACCCCAGTGTGCTCGGGGGATACGTGTTTGCCTGGGGCTGGAGCGGATGTGTCTCCCTGTATTTGCTTCCTTCCTTTCCATCTTATCCTCCTGAAGACACGCGTCAGGCTGGGCAGATAAAAAATTACTTTCAGCCCGTAAACTCTTGTTCTGGGCTGCCAGAAAGATCGGTGGAGCTGCAGCGAGTCCTCTCGCTGTAATAACCGGGGATCCGGGCTGTCCTGGGCACAGTTTCGGTGCTGGTGTGGTGCTTTGATGGCTCGTTCCTCTGGAAGAGCGGCAGCAGCAGCGCTTTCCCTGCATCCCTNGTCGGGGGCTTTTATTTTAGAAGGCGCCAGGATAATTTGTGGCGCTCGCTGGCTTTGGGGAGGACACCGGGGTTGGGGGGGGGATATTTACAGCTTCGGTGGGAGCCGCGGGGTCTTGCCTGCCCTCGGGGGGTCGGTGGCGCGGTGCAGGGGGGTGGCATTGTGGCCGGGCACAGCCTGGCCGGCGGGTGAGACCGTCCTCGTCCCTTCGGGGAGGTGCGGGGGTGTGAGCCGAGCTCAGGACACAGCAGCAGGCGCGTCGGCGCGTGCCGCAGGGCTGAGCGGGAGCTAAGACTGCCTCAAGTTAGGCCAGTCCTTGGGAAAAATATCTTCCCAGGGAGTGTCTGTGGGGCTGGTGCGAGCCCTTGGGGGTTTGTGCTGGCTGGGGGGCCGAGCACGGGGATGGGGGCTGTGTCTGCCCCGCACGATACCCCACGTAACGTCGCTGCTGTGGATTAGGAGGGAAAAATAATTGGGTTCAGCAGCTTTTCGGCCGCTGGCTCTCGTATCCTCAACCGCTCGCTCTCCTTTTCCACACATCGGTTTTTATCTTTCCCCAGAGGTGTCTGTTCGCAGTCGGGGGGGGTTTATTTGCGGAGGCTGGGGACGTGCAGCGCTGCTGGGGGCTGCCACCGCCTCGTGCCTGCCCGGCCTTCTCTGCTGGCTTGAAGTTGGTTCCTACCAACGGAGAATAGTTGTGTGAAGTCCCCACGGCTTCAGTTACCCCTTTATTTAGGATTTTTTTCAGTCTGCCTTACGTTTCTTTAATTATGCCGGCTTACTGGGTTTTTCCGATCCTCCTCCTGCCCTCCAGCGCTTTATTTGCAGCTGAGGGAAGCTGCCTTGCTTGCTCATGGGCCAACCTTCAGTTGACCCTCTGGTTTCTAGATGAGCTGTTTCCTAGAAGCTTGCCCTTCGAATTCCTGCTCCTCTTTGCCTCTCCCTCTGCTTTAGGTGCCAACATACACCCCAGTGTGCTCGGGGGATACGTGTTTGCCTGGGGCTGGAGCGGATGTGTCTCCCTGTATTTGCTTCCTTCCTTTCCATCTTATCCTCCTGAAGACACGCGTCAGGCTGGGCAGATAAAAAATTACTTTCAGCCCGTAAACTCTTGTTCTGGGCTGCCAGAAAGATCGGTGGAGCTGCAGCGAGTCCTCTCGCTGTAATAACCGGGGATCCGGGCTGTCCTGGGCACAGTTTCGGTGCTGGTGTGGTGCTTTGATGGCTCGTTCCTCTGGAAGAGCGGCAGCAGCAGCGCTTTCCCTGCATCCCTCAGCAGCGCTTTCCCTGCATCCCTTCCCAGGCAATGGGGTCTGTAGCTAGAAGCTGAGAAACTTCCGTCAGCGGCATCTCGGCCTCTGAGGATGGAGGAATTGGCCTAAAACAGGATGGTAAACCTGGGGGACACTAACGAGTTTTCTTCTTCCACTTTCCGTAAGAGGAAACGGCGCAGCGCCGGGCGGCTCTGAAACGCGGGTCCTGGGAGGGACACGCTGTCCTGCCTTCAGCCATGTGGGCTCGGCTGCCGGAGCTTCCCCTTCAGCCTCGGCGTGCTTCCCGAGCAGCAGAGAGCGGGGTGCTCCAGACCACGGTGCTTCTTCCAGCTGGGCCACCAGCTCCTTCGTGCTCCGTCGCAGGAGCCACATAACCTCGTTAAAGCTACGTCCCTCAGGGAAGTTGTCTGCAGCAGGACCCTTCTGCGCGTTGCATGAACGTGGATGGAGTTTTCCACCCCGATGCGGGTGGAGGGGGAGCGTGGGAGGTAGAGCGGCGTGGCCACCCTCACGCCGGGGCTCTCAGGAGAGCACCATTGCTCTGGGTCTTCTCTAGCTCTGGAATTTGGGTGAATAAGATCAGGGAGAAAACACTTTGGAAGAGCCCCTTTTGTCCTAGACGCTGGCATGGGGGGGTGCTGAGCTCCCCACATCTCCAGCACCGCTCCTGTGAGGTGGGAGGTACAGGAGGGACGGCTGATGGCACGTGTTCCAGTTTCACCGTCCGTAGGGGCTTTGGCGAGGAGGTCTCCCACCGCCCCGTGGCTGCGGGGACCCCCCGAGAGATGCGTGGGAGCCCTCCCGCCCTGGGGCGGCGGGTCCAGGGTGCCAGGGAGGGTGCGGGTTTGTGCCGCTGCAAAACCTGGTCTTCCAAACGGCCCCAAGGAACCTGAACTAGGTGTGGGTGAGCTCTGGGTGCTCCCCTCCGACACCCGGGTGCCTTTTTGCTACCACGTCCTTCCAAACTCTTTAAACCCCTTGAATCCGGTTTGCGAGACCAGCTTAAAAGGAGTTTGGCCGGAAGACGGGGTAAAATTCGAGCCGCCACAAGGTCAGGGAGCTTTTTGTCTTCCTCGTTTTGTAGCTGCAAATCTCGCATCCTGCTTTTTCCGAGCGCTGGTGCTGCTGCCGGGAGCTGCTGCTCCGCTCAGCCCCTTGCTGGGACATCAGCGAGTGCTGGGACGTTTCTCCCAACCTGGAAAGGAGCTTGGTGGGAATTTCTGGAGCTGGGAGGGGCGAATGCCTGCTCTCGGCTCCCGACTCTGCCACGCAGTGAGTGTTCGTTGCCATCTCCCTGCCTGCGGAGGAGCTCCCGCCGCCCAGTTTTGCTCAGCGTTTGGAGGGTGTTTAGCAAGGGCAGGGTATTTGCAACTCGCCGTAATGACTCTAAATGATGAGGTGTGTGCAAACGAGGTGATCAAGGCTGTTGGCTCTGGATCTGACACCCCCACTGCGCCAGAAATCTGCCTTACTTACTCCAGTTGGGCTCCAGCTCAGGAGGGGAGACCCTGCCCCATCCGTCCCTTTGCCCAGTTCAAGCTGGAGAAAGCCGTGCGCAGGAGGAGATGGGGTAATGCGAGAGCCGCTCTGCGGTCCCTGCGCCGTTTCCTTTGCCCTCCTTAAAACTGGAGCCGGGCGGCAGCGTTGGACCCTGCCCAAGGGCTGAGCTCGGGGGAATTCACCTTCAGCAGGGCTGGTCGCATCCCGGGCTGGCAGCCAGCCCTGCCTCCTCGCCCTTGGTTAGCCCCGGGGGGGGGCACACGGACACACACGCAGGGTGCTGAGCACCCAGGTTTGGAGCTTCGCTGGGCCTCGCGTCACCCTGCTCGAGGCGCTGGGTGGCTTCGAGTCGGGTGGTGGCGTGGGGAGCGAGGGGGAGAGGAGGAGGAGGAGGCCAGTTTGCTTGTTGTGCAAAAAAGCAGTTTGCTTTTTGGAGGCTGCTGTCGGCTCTGCAGGGCTTAAAGGAGCGGGGGAGATGGGTGGCCCTCCCCGTCTCTGAAATGAGTTGGGTTTTTGGATGGCTAAAACACGCGCTGCGGTGCCCGGAGGGCTCTGGGAAGCTGCAGGAAAGCAGCAGGCGTGATTCATGTCTCCGAGCCGGCTGCAGAAATTCCCCGCTAGGCTTCAAGTTTGCTTTCCAGGCACTTCTGCAGAGCCGGGGCTGACTGGGAGCCAGGGCGGTGAAATCGGAGGGACTGCAGTAAATCCTCCTTCCTCCCTCTCTCGCAGGACGGGATCCGCAGTCAGGCGCAGAGAGCTGCTGCGGCGCAGCCTGGGAGCTCCTGCTGTTCGCTGGAGAGCCATCGCCCTAGGGGGGAAAAAAAGCCTCCGAACAGATCCCAGGTAACTGAGGCAGGGAGAGGAGCGTGGCGTCTGACGCGAGGCAGCCCGGGGGGGGCGGTTTGCTCCCCCTCGGCAGGGCTGGGGCAGCACGCTGCCAGACTCCCCCCCTCTGCAGCAGCACCGGGACGGCGCCGCCAACACCCAAAGCGAGCCCCAGACCCAAGCAAACTCTTTTCTTTTTTTTTTTTCTCTTGCTGCCCGCCAAGCTGGCTCCGGCTGCGTGCTCTTCCCGGCGGGCTCAGCCCCCAGATTTTATCCACATTTTCTTTTTATCCCTGTTGGAGATCCCTATCCAGCTTGGACAGGGAACAGAGGACGCAGTTTCTCTGGCCGCATCTCCTGCGCTCGCCGGGGATTGCTGCATTTGGCTTTCGAGATGCTCATTTACATTTTAAAACCATTTGCAAGCTTTTTTTTTTTTTTTTCCCCACTTGGCTTCGCTTTCCGTGCTCCTGCCCCTCCGAAACAACAAGGCCACTGCAGGGTTTCAAGGACGATTCTCTGGTTTCTTTGCTGTTGAAGGAAAGATGGGTGAAACAGCCGTAAAAGACAAATCCCCGCTGACCTTGAGGAAGGGCTATCTGCTGCCTGCACACCCGGCTTCCCCAAATCTGCCCTAAACTGCCCGAATTCTATAACATAGCCCCAAGGGCTGGGCGGGAACCTCATACCCAGTTGAATTTAAAGCCACACTGATGGTTTCTGGAAGAGGCTCCTTTGGATGCTTGGTCGGGCGTTGGCAGCCTCGTAACGCCCCCCTCCCATCGCTCTGGTGTCAGCCTGAGCCGCGGGTTTTGCTCGCTTCCTCTTCGCGCTCCAGAGCTGTTCCCTGCCTAGGTGCGAGGGAAGGCTGGGGGGGGGGTGAATTTTCCCTAGAAAAGCGTTTTTTTTGGCTAAGGGATGCGAAGCCGGAGGGGGTCACTGAGCCCTTGTAGTGGGGACAAGAGCTGCCCAGCCCCGGGTGGGACGGGGCGAGCGAAGCGGCTGCTGCTGGTGGGAGAGGCAAGTTGGGGCTGGAGCCTGAGCAGGGGTGAACGCTGGTGTTTTCAGTGACTGCTTTCTTCCTCCTCCTCCTCCTCCTCCACGTCCTCTGTAGTGAACCAGCTGATTCCCCGCTCATCGGCGTGGTGTGCCAGCGCGGCTGCGAGGCGCTCGCCCTCCCCTGGGGAACGGGCTCCTCCGGCAGCGCGGGATCCGAGGGCTTCTCTGGGTGCTTCGTCTCCTTGTGAAGCTTCCCATGAAATCCCAAGCTCATTCCCTCCTCTGGTTTTTCCTTCCCGGAGCTCTCCGTAGCAAGGAAATTATCCACCCTCAACCTCTCTCCTCTTGCTCCCCCAGGGACGTGTCGCTAGCTGGAGACCACCATGACGGACTCGAAGTACTTCACCACCACGAAGAAAGGTAAGGGAGAAGGCCGGGGAGGCTCACACAATTTTTCCTGCTGTTTTATAAGCTGGGCAGGGAGGGTTGTCCCTGCAGCGGGAAGCTGGCGGAGGTGCCGACTCACATGGGAATGCCCTGAGCCCACACAGGACGCTGCTGCTGACACCCTGCTCCTCCCTCTGATGCCGCTGGGGTGGCTCCTGAGGTGGCCGCGGGGTCACAGCACCTTGTCACCAGCCCCCTGAACCCCGACAAGGCTGTTGGCAGCTGGATTATTGGCTTTAGCAGCTCAGGAGCGGCTGCGGGACATGGCCCCCCACCCTGAGCTCCCCTGGGCTGGGACAGAAGCGCTCGGGGTCTTCGATTTGAGCTCTTCCCAGACCAAGGAATTAATACAGAGGAAAGCCGTGTGGCATCTTCCTCTTCAGTCTGCTTGCCCAGGAGTGAATGAAGAGCTCAGGGGGGGAGCCGATGCCCGTGGGCTGGGTCCAGAGCTAACTGGTTGCCCCCAGGAAGGCGCTGGGCGTCGTGATTGCTGCCACGTGCAGAGCGGGATTTGGGAGCCACCATCCCTTGCATGGGCTTGAGGAAGAGCTCCCAAAATCCGCCTGCGTAGTCTGCCGTGGGTGCCTGCCGTCATCCGGGCTGTGGTGGGCTCTCCAGGTAGGAGAGGGCCTCCCAGTAGCTGCGTGTGGGGCTGGGGCTTCACTGTGTGCTGTGATAACCGCCCCGCAGCCAAAAATACCCCCTGAATAAACCTCACATCCCGTGCTTCAGGTGTGGGGCGCTCGTGCTCACGGCTCCTGCAGCATCTCCCATCCCTAAAACCCTCCGGGGCTCTGGTGGGGCTGGGGAAGGCTGCAGGGATGCACCAGCATGCTCGTCTCCATTCCCGGGGATGAGAGCTGAGTCCCCAGAGTGGCCCTCGATGGGACATTTGGGAGTTAAATCCCCTTTTTCCATCTCCTGGCACCCTGGAGCACCCGGGGTGGCAAAGGCGCCCTGGCACGCGGCGGGTGGGAGCGGGGCTCACCCTCCCCTGGGAGCAGCACCCAGCGGAGGGGTGGGTGCCCCATCCCCTAACCCCTGAGCTCCCCATTTTCCCCTTCTTCCAGGGGAGATATTTGAGCTGAAAGCCGAACTCAACAGCGACAAGAAGGAGAAGAAGAAGGAGGCCGTGAAGAAGGTGATAGCGTCCATGACTGTCGGCAAAGACGTCAGGTGCGTGGCGGTGCTGGGCCAGGGGTGCCCAGATGGATTATGGGCTCCAGTTTCCCCCCCCCATTGCCTCTGAGGGGTTTTCGTGGTGGTTTTCATCTCGGGCAAGGACCCAGCGAGCTCCTGGCCACGGCTCTACCTCCTGCTACGGGAGGAAAATGTTTGTGTAAGCTTTTCCGTCTGGCAGGCGGGGGCTTGCCTGGTGGTAATCTGGCTGAAAGAGGATTGGTCTGGCCGGCAGATAAATTTGTTGGGATTATTGCCACTTCCTTCAGGTGTTAATAAAAACAAGCAGAAACCCTCTCTGCGCCTTTATGGCAGAGGGTCGGTGTCTCTGCCTTGGTGTCGATAAGCTTTTTGCGGCCGCTCCAGTCCAAAAGGTCGAGCGGCTGCTTTTCCCTCTTCTCCTTTTTCCATCTGACCGAGCAGCATGTGGCCCTTCTGTCCCCTCCTCCCTGCACCCTCCTGGCCCTGCGCACCCTTGGCAAGGCCAGTGCTTTGCTGTTAATGGTGCGTGTGAGAGCAGGCGGAGGAAAACCGCGGTCTGAGCTCTGTTTTTGGAAAACCAGCGTGTCCCCAGCTCCCAGAGCCACTCGCAGCTCTGTCTTGGGGCCACCGTGGAGAAGATGACACCGGACGTGCCAGGGACTGGTCAGCACTCGGAGAAGCTACATTGATTGGGAAGGAAATATCGGCTGTGGCAGCCCTTTTTTTTTTTTTTTTTTTGGGTGTTTGCGCATTTTTGTCTGCAAGAAAGCACTTTACTAAGTTCACCCCTCCCTGGGAGGCGCCAGGAGAGCCTGGTTTAGCCTGGGGGGAGAGCAGCCGAGGGGGGTGACAGCGGGAGCTCTGCCAGAGAACTAGCAAAGCGCCTGTCCCCTGGGCTGGGGGGGGCCTGGCTCTCCTCCTGTAAGCCATGGCTGGGTTTGAGGTGGCAGAGAAGCTTCCAGCAGCCGAGGGACATCTGTCGGGGTGGGATAACTCCCGCGTCAGCCCTCTGATCTTGATTGCATCTCCTAAGGTGGTTTAATAGTCTAATTGGGCTGTCTGTATCATTAACGGTCTAATAGGGCTGTCTTTATCGTCTGTGGTCTCTAGCATTCCGCAGCTCTAGGGTGTTTGGGAAGGAGGATCTCCCAGCTCCATGCAGGCAGCTCCGCTCTGTCCCAGCAGAGCATCGCTCCGCTGCGGGGCTCACCCCAGGGGATTCAGGGCCGCTCCTGACACCCAGCCCTGGGTGTTCACTCCTCTAACGTGGTGTCTCTAGTGTAGGCCCTGGGGCGAGCGCTCCGCAGTTTGCAGCAGGACGGGCTTGACGCCCGCAAAAGCAGAGGATGGTTTCAGTAGGGCTGTGCGTGAGGGGTCGTGCAGAAGGTGAGGGAGAAATGGCTCAGAGAACGGTTTGGGTGGGAAAGGACTTTAAAGCCCCCCCAGTGCCCCCCCCTGCCCTGGGCAGGGACACCTCCCACCAGCCCAGGCTGCTCCAAGCCCCGTCCAACCTGGCCTTGAACCCCTCCAGGGATGGGGCAGCCACAGCTTCTCTGGGCAACCTGGGACAGGGGATCACCAGCCCCACAGCCAAGAATTTCTCCCTAATATCTAATCTAAATCTCCCCTCTTTCAATTTTAAACCATTACCCCTCATCCTATCGTCTCCCACACCCTCTCGCAGGCGACGGAGGCTTTCGCACTGTCCTGTGACAGCTGAGCGATGTTGCACCATCTCCCGGGGCAGTGGACAGGCGCTGGAGCTGGGATGCAGGAGAGCCGTGTGGGAGAGCTCGGTTTCTGTCCGTTAGGGGCCATTTTGAGCTGCTCTCGATAGAGATCCATAAAGAAAAACCCACTGGGGATGGGTAATTTAGCCACATCTGTTGCAGAGTGGGCTCAGATCCTGGGAGAACCTGGAGTCTTCTGGTTTCGGGAGTGGGTTGAGCCACAGGAAGGGGGTGGCCATGCTCCTGGGGGGGGTCCCATAGGCAGTGGCGTCTCCTTCCGCCGACCCAGCAGCGTGGCCGTGTCCCGCCTTCACAGCGGTGCTTTGTGTTTCAGTGCTCTCTTCCCGGACGTGGTGAACTGCATGCAGACCGACAACCTGGAGCTGAAGAAGCTGGTCTACCTCTACCTGATGAACTACGCCAAGAGCCAGCCGGACATGGCCATCATGGCAGTCAACACCTTCGTGAAGGTGAGAGGAGGGGACCGCGTGCCCGAGAGCCGTACGCCGCAGCGGGTCGGTTCAGCCCACCGCCTGCATCCCTGCTTTCATGCAAGGCCACCAAAGAAGGGAGCTCGGGCAGGTTTCCAAAGCCTCTCCCTTCTGGAGCAGGAGCTCCCCTAGCTCTAGATGACCGGGCAAATTTGTCCAGAAGAAGAAAAAACCATTTTCTTGGCAGCCGTACTGTGCCACTTGCTCCGGCACTGGCAGCTTCGGTTGTGGGCAGCTCTCGTGATCGCACGACCGTCATGTGAGCTTACGCGCTGAAGTCTCTGCAGCCCTCGTGATCTTCCAGTTGGGAGTTGGGAGCTGAGGAGCATGTTTGTTGGGAGCCAAAATATTGCCAAATCTCTTTGTGAAAAGGCTGGGTGGGCATTAGAGGGGGAGTTTTAGCTTTTTAGGAAGGAAAAAAAACCAACCCCGCACAGTAAACGTGATAGATGCATTTCCCAGGTCAGGTGGCCCTTTTGCAGGGTGGCAGCTGCCTTCAGCTACTTGGTGTGAGTGACAGGACATCAGATTCCCGGAGGTGTGTTTGGAATGATGGTGTGAAAACTCTGTGGGTGCCAGATTGCAGAACAAGAAATCACAGCTCTCTCTTGGGTGACTTGTTCCTGAAAGCCGAGCGTTAAAACCTCTAGACTTCAGGTACCCAAATGAGGATGGAGATCCCATCACACTGATGACTCTGATTCGAGGAGAAGAGGCCCCAGAAATCTGACCTCTCCCTCTCATCCCTGCAGGACTGTGAGGACCCAAACCCTCTGATCCGGGCTCTGGCCGTGCGGACCATGGGCTGCATCCGCGTGGACAAGATAACGGAGTATCTGTGTGAGCCCCTGCGGAAGTGCCTGAAGGACGAGGACCCTTACGTGCGCAAGACAGCAGCCGTCTGCGTGGCGAAGCTCCACGACATCAACGCCCAGCTGGTGGAGGACCAGGGCTTCCTGGACACCCTTAAGGACCTCATCTCGGACTCCAACCCCATGGTGATTATTATATTTTGCCTTCTTCATCCTCCAAGTGCCAGTAAAAGCTCTCCCTCCATCTTCACGTGCTGGCTCCTTTCCTCCCGTGCCTCCCTTCACTCTCTCTTTGGTGCTTAACAACCATTTTTGGGGACAGCTGTTCCCGAGGCTTGCAGGCTGTGTTCCTTGTCCTGCCTCCTGGATGGAAGATTTCTCCAATTCCTTGGCAATGTGTTATGAGTCTGTTCCCAGTGTGGAGGAGGCTGCCCCAGCCAGCTCGGAGCAGGGGATGGTGGCAGAGGGGAGCTGGTGCTTGGCTCTGGTACCACCTATCTAGTGGCTTTTGCCTCTGGTGAGGGTTTCCTGGCAGCTGGGCTTTGGCCAGCATTAATCTCTCTGCTTTTTGCCAAGTGTAAGAAACTTTAAAACCTGCTTTCCCCAGGGTTTCTCTTCCCCCAGCCTTTACTGCTCTTCAGATCTTGCCGTAGGTGTAGCGGTGAGTCCAGGAGCTGCCACGGAAAGTGATGGGGCTCCTCAGAGCTGCTCTGAGAAAGGGAGCGAGGATCCTCTGTGCTGGGTGTGGGGCCAAGGCTGACTCCCACTGAACATGTGTGAAGAGCTGGGAGATGTGGCGTGGGCGGTGGGACCGTGCTGGCGCTGATTGCTCATCTCCTGAGGATCAGCTGCTGGGGAGGAGAAGCTGGCGCCCAGATGTCACTGGGATGCGAGGTGCCGATATGGAGGATGCAGCTCATCCGTTTGCACCAGCTCTTCCCCCCGGCAGCTGAAGCACATTTGGTGTCACCTAATGCTGGCTGTCACCTAACGCGTGTCCTGTCCCCTCTGGCAGGTAGTGGCCAATGCAGTAGCGGCTCTCTCGGAAATAGCGGAGTCTCACCCGAGCAGTAACCTCCTGGACCTCAACCCCCAGTCCATCAACAAGCTGCTCACGGCCTTGAACGAGTGCACCGAGTGGGGACAGATCTTCATCCTGGACTGCCTGGCAAACTACATGCCCAAGGATGATCGGGAAGCCCAGAGGTGAGGGAGGCTCTGGGTGCCGCTAGGGCAGCGATGGCTTCAGGCCACCACGGACCCACCAGAGCAGGGCTGGGGAGGGGGACAGGCGGGTATCGACACTGCTCTCCGAATATCTTCATCCTCCTCACCCCTGGCATCCCGCTGCGGGAGGTGGGACAGCGGGAATCTGCCAGTCACCGTGCCTTCGGCACAGCCATCTGGGGACTGCTGTGGTCCCATAGTGAGCCCTGTCCCCTTGCTGGCACAGGGATTGAGCTTCGTGAGCCGCTTCAAAACGTGGCCTCACCGTGCAGCAGGGGGGGACAGAGGCTAGGGAGCTTGGAAGGGGGATCACTGCAGTAGGGTTTTGTAAAGACTGGGAAATAACCATCACTGGGGCATTTAAAAACCAGCCCAGCATCTCTTGGGAAGGCCTTAAGTGCTGCTCAGCTGTCCTGCTGCAAACTCTGCCTTGTTCTTCGTTGGTACTAGCAGCAATGTTTAGGCAAGAATTTGGACTGTGATCGTTTTCTTTCCCTTCTCCTTCCCCCCCCTCTCCCCCCCAACACCTCCAGCATTTGCGAGCGGGTGACGCCCCGGCTGTCCCACGCCAACTCGGCGGTAGTGCTCTCGGCGGTGAAGGTGCTGATGAAGTTCATGGAGATGCTGTCGAAGGACCTGGATTATTACGGCACGCTGCTGAAGAAGCTGGCCCCGCCGCTGGTCACCCTGCTCTCCGCAGAGCCTGAGCTGCAGTACGTGGCTCTCCGCAACATCAACCTCATCGTGCAGAAGAGGTGGGTGACCCAGAACGGCAGGAGGGACAGCCTGGTTTGGGCTTTCCCATTTCCCTAAAGGCGCTGCTTCCCAATGCTTCAAACCCTCTGACTGCGGCGGTGTGGGGGGGCTCTGCTGACACAACCCGTTGTACGGATTTTTTTCTTCTCTCATATTTAAAATTCAAGGGCTGAGCACAGAAAATCAGGTGAGGCAATGGGCAGAGAGCTAAGTTGGGGATCTCCAGGAGGAATTTATTGGTTTTTTTCTGGGGAGCAAGGGATGGAAAGGCAAAAAGCTGAGACTTTGGTTTAGTTATTAGATGCCTAGTGAGGAATTTTTGTGAGGTCGGCTTGTTTCTCTGTAGTTGTCCTCTTTGAATAAGTGCTGAGAGTCCTTTTGTCCCTTCGCTGATCTACAATCACTGGTGGACAGGGGGTGTCCGAGGCCCCACGCGTGTGCCCTGGGCAGAACTGGCCAGCTGGAGAGCCATGCTCCGCAGAGACAGCCGCGGTCAGATCATTTGTCATCCCACCGGTTATCCCCATGGTTATCTATTAAAAATAGCAGCAACTTCTGGGAGAAGTGGAAAGCAATTAATGTCCCTGGGAGCGGGAATGTGGAAGCCAGGTTGGCTCCCTGTAGCTGTGGCCTGTCCCTTCCCCAGTTGAGAGAGAGGATAATCTCGGAGAAAGGTCCGGCCCAGCCCAGCGCTTTGGGGTTGCATCCCTGCTCCCCCCGAGGTGTCCCTTCTGACCTTGGCAAGACAAACATCCCCTGTTGCTTTGCGTCTGGTCTGTGTTTGCGGCAAGGTTGTGCCCTGTCCCCTGCGTGCCAGCGAAGGGGAGCCAAGGGACAAAGTCCTGGGGGGATAATTGCGGCATCTTGGATTTCTTGGCATTGAACAGGCCCCCAAAAACCTTGTGCTTTTGGCCAAGGAGCCTCATCTTCCTGGCCCAGAGCTGCTCGCTCTCCAGCTCCAGGTTTCTCTAGCTTATGTCCTTGGTGTCCTCAAGCCCTCACCAGCCAGGCTCTATCCGCGTCCGGGGACTGATGATTCATGCTTGTGGCTGGCTAACAGAGTAATGAATTTTCATGGATTCAGGGCATTGGCTGGCTGCAGGGTCAGGCAAACGAATCCCCATCCGTCTCCTGACCGGCGTTGTAGCTTTCTGAGGAGGACAACTCCCTTTCTGCACTCCTTTGCCTGCTGGTCACTGCCTGGGTCAGAGCCTGGAGGTGGGAGCAGGGCTCAGATCTTGTTTCTGCCACGAGAGGAATCGTCTGGTAGAGTACCAGGTGTCCAGAAAGCTCCAGAGAAAACCATTGTTTTGCAAGATGTTTGATGTCTCTCTTTATGGTCAAAATGAAGGAGCACGTGTCTCCCTTAATCGCTGCCTCTGGTTGTCCTCCAGGCCTGAGATCCTGAAGCACGAGATGAAGGTGTTCTTTGTGAAGTACAACGACCCCATCTACGTCAAGCTGGAGAAGCTGGACATCATGATCCGCCTGGCTTCCCAGGCCAACATCGCTCAGGTCAGGCTCTCCCCGACCGTGCCGCTGGGCTGGTTGGGCGCCAAGGGGGACGTATGTGGGGCTCCAGCCCCACAGGCAGGGCATTTGCCCGAGAAATCCTAGACTCAGCTTTGCAGGATGCTGTTGGGAGCAGCTGTACCACCCAGTCTGCTTCTGCTGGGTCACGAGCCGGCTTTTCTGGTGGCTTTTTCTTGCTGCCAGGCTCTCACTGTCATGTCCCCTCTGGCAGGTGCTGGCAGAGCTGAAGGAATACGCCACGGAGGTGGACGTGGACTTCGTAAGGAAGGCGGTTCGAGCCATCGGCCGCTGTGCCATCAAGGTGGAGGTGAGGGTCACTGTGGCAGCTGTGGCTGGGCAAGGCATGGCGCTCCAGCTCCTGATGGATGAGCTGGAGGTCATCCCACTCCGGGAGCTGGCACTGCCCCGATGAGCTAGAGCCTTTGTGGGCCTGGGGATGAGCCGCAGTTGTTCGTGTGGGACGTACGTGGGGTAAGGAGGGTATTGCATCCCCTTACCCTTTGCCGTTGGAGGTGTTTTGGGATCCCTGCCTGCCCCGTGCTGCACTGCGGACCCAGCTGCCTGGTGTGTTAATGCAGAGGATGATCCAAGTGGCTTGTTCGGGGAGGACGGAGGGAGCTAATCCCTGACTGGGGGAGGCTTTGCTTCCCCCCATGAGTAATTTGAAGAAGGGGATTATTCAAAACCTCACTGTGGCTCGTCGTGGCCCAAGCACAGGCAAGGTCACGTACCCATGAGCCAGCTGCCACTGCACCGGGTTCACTGCAGAGCGTCCTCCATCACGAGGGAGAAACGGCGCGACGCCAGCGAGCCGGCCAGGAGGAGCTGTGCTGGAGCTGGCTCAGGCTTTGCTTCCCACCGGGAGCTGAGCTGGCCCGGCTCTGCCGTTAGAGCGATCCTTCCCCTCCGCAGCGAAGCCAGCCTCTCCCAGGGGGGATTTATTGCCACGCCATTAGCTGGTTTTTCCCTGTTAACTCTTAGCCCTGTGGCTGTGCAGCTCCAAACTAAAGGTGCAAGGTGTCAAGCCGAGCTCTGGGCTCGCTGCTGCACCTCCGGCACCCGATGGTCTGAAATGCATCCTGTGGGAGCAAGCGGTGTGGGGAGAGAGGAGGCTCTGGGAGCGTGTGAGGGAGATGTGGAGGAGTCAGACCTGGATGGGAAGGGGAACCCACACTTGTGTTCTCCCCCCTACTTCTGGTCTGGGTTGGGTTTGGGGAATAAGGCAGCAAGGAGGGGGTGTGGGGAGGGCAGCAGAGGCTGTGGGATGGGGGTGTAAGAGTGTCACTGCTGACTGACGGAGTCCCTCCCACAGCAATCGGCCGAACGCTGCGTCAGCACCCTGCTCGACCTCATCCAGACCAAAGTCAACTACGTGGTGCAGGAGGCCATTGTGGTCATCAAGGACATCTTCCGCAAGTACCCCAACAAGTGCGTGGTGGCTGCCCGTGAGCCTCGGGGCCTCGGGTGGATGCTCCTGCTCCTAGGTGGGCCCTTTCTACCCCTCTGTACGGGGTGGGGGCGGCCTACAAAGCCCCAGGCATGGGTGAGGGACGGGTGGCTACTCCCTCCTGGTGGGATGGTGGGTGGTAAAACCACCTGGAGCCTCCCTGCAGTGAAGGTGGCTCTGGGTTTTTTGCCAGATCACTGGTCAGTGCTGCCCCAGGAGTTAAGCTGGGGGCAGGAAAGCCATCCCCAACCCAGGGGACATCCCGAGGGGTCTGGCTGCCATCCCAGGTCCAGACACTCAAAGAGGCAGGAGCTGCCAGAGACTTTGAGGTCCCTCGCGTCCACATAAAGCATCTCTGGATCTTAATTCAGTGCTCCTGATGCTGGAGCGAGGGCAGCAGGAGGAGGGGAGTGTTCCAGCTGAGCCAGGATGAATAGGCAACTGCGCGATCAGGAAGTCGTAGTGGTAATATATACTAATGAGCTGAATTAATAACGAACAGGAGCTCCGCACGAATAGCCAGCGACTCAGGGCTGCTGCAGAGAGACCAGATGAGTGGGGCTGAGAAGTTAATTCAGTAGTGGGGCTGGCGAGCAGGGAATGTGCTCTGGGACCGGAGTGGGATGGGTATGGGCAGTGTCTCCCCTAGGGAGAGGGGACAGCCCCCAGAAGGTGGCAGGGGGCTCTTAGCCATGTCCTGGTTCTGCTGAGGGTGGATGGGACACAGGTTGGAGCTAGAGTGGAGCTGGGACTTGGATTTCTTGCTTTCGGTGAACGCGTGTCCTCTCCCCTTGAAGGTACGAGAGCGTGATCGCCACCCTCTGCGAGAACCTCGACTCCCTGGATGAGCCCGAGGCCCGGGCTGCCATGATCTGGATCGTGGGAGAGTACGCTGAGCGGATCGACAACGCTGACGAGCTGCTGGAGAGCTTCCTGGAGGGATTCCACGACGAGAGCACCCAGGTGCAGCGTCCCACCCATGGGGGGCAGCCCCCCAAGCCATGGAGGGGTCTGGCTGCCAGCAGGAGCAGCTGGTTGAGGGGTGACACTGCGACAAAGCTTGTGCTAACCGGAGTGTAACGAAGCAATTTGCTCTATCAGGGATCATGAAGGTGTTTTCCTTGCGGGAACTCAGGGCAGCAGTGTCCCCCAGCAGCCTCGGGTGACAATGTGGCCCATAAAATGCCACCGTGGTGGTGTCCCGAGCACCTTCCCTCCTTAATAGTTGGGAAGGGACCACCTGGTCATTTCTCTGTACCAGGACAGGATCGGCCCTTTGGAGCTGGAAAACAGACAAGCTGAATTGAGGAGAGGGACGTGCCTGCAGAGCAGAGGCCAGTGGTTTTCCCTGTGGAAATTCTGGGGGGGTTTCCATCTAGGGAAACTTCCTACCACCCCCTGTGCAAAACAGTGTGAAACTAAGTCACGGTGAATAAGGGAAGGTCTCTATAAATGCAAAATAACAAAGCCAGCAGTCCTGGATGCCTCGTCTCAGGTCTAAAGGGACTGTTGGAGGTAAATCGCTGCTGCTTATCCTCACACAAGTCAGAGGATTCTCTGGCCTTCACCCTTGTGGGACTGTGTAACCCAGTCCGGAGATCTTCCCCAGTAACCTCGGTGTCAGCCTGTGGCTCTGATGGGCAGAGAGAGCGGTAATCGGCTTGAAATGGGCTGCAGACCCGCCCGGGAGCCATGTCACCACCGCTTAAACAGTCCCTGTGTGATCGGTCCCTTGAAAGGCAGGTTGGGCTTACGGCCCGGTGGCACGTACGGGGCAAATCCATGGATTTCCTGCACAAAATGGTGTGATCCGCCTCTCCCTAACCCTGTTTGTCTGCCTGCAGGTTCAGCTGCAGCTGCTGACGGCCATCGTGAAGCTGTTTCTGAAGAAGCCCACGGAGACGCAGGAGCTGGTGCAGCAGGTGCTGAGCCTGGCCACGCAGGTGGGTAACGGCTCCCGCACCGGGGAAGAGCTTCCCAGGGGCTTCACCATCCCCCTCCAAGGCAGCAGGAATGGCTTGGGAATGCAGCGCCCATCACAGGAGGCAGATTAATTGGACCTTAATTCTGGAAAAGCTGATAGTTAGTCCTGGAGAGCGAGGACACCGTCCTCTGTAGCCCAGGAGGCGACTTGTGCTGTTTCCCTGCGAAGGCCGCTGTAGCAAAGCGGTGTGGCCTCTGCAGCAGAGGTGTGACAGAAACAGCTTTAACTTTTGTCCCCGTGATCCCTCTAATACTACAGCAAGACCTAGATGGGGCCGAGGTGCTCCCAGTTGCTCTGTTGTACTGGCAGTTTCCCCTTGCCCCATGGCTTTGGCGCTAACCCCTGTGCTTCCCGAAGGACTCCGACAACCCCGACCTGCGGGACCGCGGCTACATCTACTGGCGTCTCCTCTCCACTGACCCCGTGGCCGCCAAGGAGGTGGTGCTGGCGGAGAAGCCCCTCATCTCCGAGGAGACGGATCTGATCGAGCCGACGCTCTTGGATGAGCTGATCTGCTACATCGGGACGCTGGCCTCCGTCTATCACAAACCTCCCAGCGCCTTCGTGGAGGGGAGCAGAGGCGTCGTGCACAAGAGCTTGCCCCCGCGAACGGGCTCGTGAGTATCCTCCCTCCTTCCCCACGGTGACTCCCCACCCCACACAGGGATTTCCAGGGCTGAATGCTGAGGTTGGATGAGCATCCAGGTTGGGTGCTGAGCCGAGCGGCTGTGGGGCTGCCATGGCCATGCACGGCCGTGAAGAGCGGGCTGAGCCCGCTGTGCTCTGAACTGAGGCCTCCCCCTTCCCAAGAGGAGCTTCCCCCATACGAGCAGGGCTGTATGGATTCAATACTGCCCTTATAAGGCTTAAGGAGTGATCTCAGACCTAAGTGCAAGGTGATCTCGATGAGTTTTGGGAGCCGTGCTGGGATGGGGGGTGTGTGAACGCCCGCTGCAGGGCCCAGCTGGGCAAACTTGTGTCTCCAGCGAGACCTGTCGGCTCAACCAGAGCTCCTCCTCGGGATCTCAAGTCTTTCCCTTGCCGTTCCCTCCAGGAGCGAGAGCGCCGAGAGCCCCGACACAGCCCCCTCGGGGGGGCAGGCAGCGGAGCAGCCGGCCGTCATCCCCACCCAGGGCGACCTGCTGGGTGACCTGCTGAACCTGGACCTGGGTCCCCCGGCGAGCGGGCCTCCCATCGCCGCCTCCTCCGTCCAGATGGGCGCCGTGGACCTCCTCGGAGGCGGCTTGGACAGCCTGGTACGTCGCAGCTCCGCGTGCTCCTGCCTCGAAGCCTGGCTTCCCTGCCGGCATCGTGCTGGGTTTGCTGCTGGCTCCTCTCTGGAGCTCCTGGGGATGCCCGGGGACACCTGGGCTGGTCCTTTCCTTCTGCAGCTGGTGAAGACGGAGGGGGACTGCACCCTAATTTATCTTGTCACCGTCGGGTGGCTGGAGCGGGGCAGTTAGCGCTCCCGAGTGCCTTTTCTCTGGGTACATGAGGTCTGTGTAGACGCTCCCGCTCTCCGTGCTGTGCTGCTGGAGTGGCTGCTCTTCCTGGGTCCCCCTCTAAACCCCATGGCTGTATGAAAGGGGGATGTGCCCCAGGCTGCTGGGGGGCTGGGCTGAGACACACCAGCTCCCGGCCCGTGGGGGGCTTTAATGGGCGTCTCCTGTGCCGGGAGATCTGGAGGTGACACCTTCTCCTCCTGGGAATGCAAACCGGGAAGCGGTTTGGCTGCAGGGGGAGGAGGGATGGAAACCTCCCTGTTTGGGACCACCTGCCCCACTGGTGCTGGCGATGGTCTGGGCTCCCCAAAGGAAAGGTTTGGAGTTTTCTCCACTGCTCACAAAATCCAGCAGATGTCCCCTGAGGGGAAGCAGCGCCGCCGTCTCTGCCTGCTGGTCTGTAATCCAGGCTGGCTCCTTGCTGGGCGTGCAGGGATTGGTAACGGGCTGGCAATGAGTGAGGGGACGAGAAACCCCGGTCACGCTCTGTCCCCTGGCTCCAGGACAGCCACGGATGGGTCGGCAGCGCAGCAGGACTAACCTCTCTTCCCTCCTCCCCTTCTCTTGTCTCTGTTTTTTGTCTCTTTTTTTTCCTCTCCTGGCTTGTCTCTGCATGTGGCTGGCTCTTCTCTCCGCCTTGCCTGCTTCTGCTTGGAGATGGGGGACGAGTCGGAAGGGGTATGGATCAGCCCTTTTCTTAGCCCTCTAGTCCACGCGTAGCCCCAGCCTCTGTGCTCACCCCCGGCTGCCCCTGCTCCCCCGGCGCGGCCTGAGCCTTCCTGTTCGGTGCCCCAGTGACACCTCGCTTCCCTCTGGGGACAGCCAGCCCCCTAAAGAGCTCCGGGGCCTCTGGAGCATCCCCACCAGCTCTGGGCCCCCGCTAGCCCTCACTGATGCTTTTAGAGAGCCCTCCGTGGTGCCTTTTGCGGGACCCCTGTGCCCTGGGCGCGCTGGCCCCTGCCCCTGCTGATGCCCCTTTCTTCTCTTGCAGCTGCGGAGCGATGTGGGAGGCAGCCCTGCTGTGAGTGTGCCCCTGCACCTCTACCCCTCTCTCACCCTCCTCATCCTCCTCCTCCTCCTCCTCTCCCCCACCCCACAGAGCCCTCCGTAACCCTCTCCCTTGTCCCCCCGCAGATGGGTGGTGGCGGCGGCGGCGGCAGCTTCGCACCAGCGCCCAGCACCGCGGTGCCTGCGACCCTGGGGGCACCCCTCGGCAGCGGCCTGGGAGACCTCTTCGACCTCACCGGTGGGGTGGGCACCCTGTCGGGATCCTACGTGGCACCCAAAACGGTGAGTGGGACAGCCGAGCCCCAGCCCCCACCTGCTGGCAAAAGCTTGGGGCTGTGGCATTCGGGGGGGCAGAGACCCCCACCCTGTGCCCGCTCGGCGCTGCAGGGTCTCCTCGGGGGGAGGTGGAAGACACGCTGCCTCTTCTTAGCGTGGTGTCAGGTGGGTGAGGGTGGTGGCCTGCAGACAGAGAGGAGGTTTATCCCGGGTGCGGGGATGCGGGGAAGAGTGCCGTGTTCCCCTGGGTGGCACGGAGCTCTGCGCGGAGGGGAGAGCAGGGATCTGGCAGCTCACAGCTCTGATTTTTGGGGCTGTGCTGTTTCCCGGTGCGCGAGGTGAGGTTTGGAGCACTCGGCAGCAGCGTCCGGCAGCCCTGGCTGGGGGCCCTGGTGTCAGTAGCCATTAAATGCTTCTGGTTTACAAACGCCCCGCGCGGCTCTGCCGGGCCGGAGAGCAGCGAAGGGTTGGCTTTGGATAAAAACCCCGAGGATTTCTTGTCTCCTTAACCCAGGTCTGGCTCCCTGCCATGAAGGCCAAGGGGCTGGAGATCTCCGGCACCTTCAGCCGGCAGGTGGGCTCCATCTCCATGGACCTCGTGCTAACCAACAAGGCTCTGCAGGTCATGTCTGACTTCGCCATCCAGTTCAACCGCAACAGGTGAGGTCCCCCCTGGGCTGCGTCAGCAGGGACCGGGGAAGATGCTGCGCGACGCCTCCGAGCTCAGCCCTGGAGCGGGTTGCCTGTGGGAAGAGGGTGGGAGGAGGAAGCCACAAGGCTGGAAGGGCTGGGGAACAGCCTCACGTGATGACCCTTCTCTCTCTGATGGCTGTGGTGGTGATGATCATCAAACCAAAGCCTCTAAGAAGTTGACTGAAGAGGCTGTTCCTGGGGTCTCGCCCCGTTATTTGTCCTCCTGGCGAACCAGTGCCTCCTTTTTTTCCCCTTCAAAGGGACACAACAAGGCATGGTCCTGAGGGAATGGTGCAGGAACCAGAGAAATGGGTGTTTAGGAGGAAGGGGTGAGATTTTGGGGCTACCTATTGTTGCCCCGGGTGGGCAGGGCAGGAGCCAGCCTGGTCCTGGACTGTGTGGGGGCAGCCAGATGAGCTTGGAGGGGTTCCTGGGGTCGGGGTGGAGGAAGGCAGAGAGTCCCCATGTTGGGGGTGGCTTCTGCCAACATCTGCTGCCCCCGACCCTGAACTCCCCCCTGCCCTTCTTGGGTGTCCCCCCAGCTTTGGCCTGGCCCCGGCAGCTCCTCTGCAGGTCCACGCACCTCTCGCCCCCAACCAGTCCGTGGAGATCTCCCTCCCACTGAACACCGTCGGCTCCGTCATGAAGATGGACCCCCTGAACAACCTCCAGGTGGGGAACGCCTGGGGGTCTCCCCCCATCCTGGGGAGCTGGGAATGGGGCAGGGGCTGCCCCAGGAGGAGTGTGCTCCCTCGGGAGGGAGCTGGAGGGGGGACAGCAGGAACCGGGAGAGAAGAAATGCTCAGCTCATCGTCTTCTCTGCTGTCAGAGCTCAGTCTGGCTCTGACTCGACATCCAGCTCCACGCAGACTGCTTCCTCCGCGGAGGGAGATCCTCACTGACAGCAGCAGAGCCGAGCCTCGGCTGAGCATCTGCTCACAGTGTCCCGGCACGGGGGGAGACGCTGGAGCTGCAGTTCCTGGGAGGGAGCTGGGAGAGAAGGCCTGGGGGGGTGCAGCCCCGGCAGCTCCCCTGTTTCCCCTGTACACTGGCATGAATGCTGGCCTCTCCAGCGCCCTTCTGGCAGCTGCCAGTCTCTTGCCTGTGATGCTTGGTGGATGGCACCTGGCTCAAGAGGGATGGGATGGGATGGAAGGGATGGGATGCTTGCTTTGGGAACCACTCCCCTGCTGTAGGTCGGAGGAGGTGTTGACTCCCCCGTGTCCTTCTGTCCCAGGTCGCGGTGAAAAACAACATTGACGTCTTCTACTTCAGCACGCTCTACCCGCTGCACATCCTCTTCGTGGAGGACGGGAAGATGGGTGAGTTGGAGCGCGGGTGGCTGTGGCTCCTGCAAGGTGCATTTCTGCCACCGGTCTGTAGGTGCCATCATGGAATCGTAGGGTTGGCAGGGCCCTCTGGAGATCCCCCAGTCCCACCCCCGGCCAGAGCAGGGTCACCCAGAGCAGGGGGCACAGGAACGCCTCCAGGCGGGTTTGGGATGTCTCCAGAGACGGAGACTCCCCCACCTCCCTGGGCAGCCTGGGCCAGGGCTCTGCCACCCTTAAGGGAAAGAAGTTCCTCCTCATGTTTAGGTGGAACTTCCCATGGTCAAGTTTGTGCCCGTTCCCCCTTGTCCTGTCCCTGGGCACCACTGAGAAGAGCCTGGCCCCGTCCTCCTGACACCCACCCTGTCAGTATTTGTAAGCATTGATAAGGTCCCCCCTCATCTGTCTTTTTTTCTAGACTTAAAGAGACCCAAATCCCTCAGCCCAGCCCCTCAAATCCTCGCAGCCACATTCCCAGCCCTGGGGATGGAGCAGGGAGCCGTGAAGAACCAGATACCCCTGGCAGTTGCAGATGGGGACGCTGCCATTCCAGCCTGACCCCACTGTGGCCACCTGAGATGGCCTGAGCCACCTTCTCTGCCTCCTTACTACCAGGGAGAGCTTCACTCCCGGCTTATTTTGCCTTCTCTGGCACTCGCCAGCCTCTTCCCCGAGGCAGCGTAGCTTGCTAACCCCCCCCAAAGCAGGCAGCTTTGGATGAGGCTGGTCTTGGGAAGGTGCCGGAGGGGATGGCAGTGCGGCAGGGTGAGACCCCTTCAGTCGCCGGCGTGGTGGCAGCGTGGCCCCTGTCTTGTAGCACCTTTGGGGAGCGGCCGCTCCCGTAGCTTCACGGCTGCGTTGGTTTTGTTCCTCGCTGCAGAGCGGCAGATGTTCCTGGCCACTTGGAAGGACATTCCCAACGAGAACGAAGCCCAGTTCCAGATCAAAGACTGTTCTCTCAACGCAGGTGCGTCCAAACCCTTCGGAAGGACCCGGCTCAACTTGTAGCTGGCCGCTGGTCACCAGCTCATCCCAGTTATCCCAGCCCAGGCTGCGGGGAGACAGGAGCTCCTTCTCCCTGTGCCTACCCCCTATCTCCAGGAAGGAGCTGCTGCTTTATAGTTGTCTTGGCAGCCTCTTGCTCTGCCTGGTGGGGATGTCCCTACCTCCGGGGACACTTGCTGTGCCCACCCTGGCATCCGTCTCGGTGCGGAGAAGCGGACCCGGATCATGCAGCCCCAGCAGAGCCCAGCCTGTCGTGGCCACCCCATGGGCAGGGCAGTGGTCCCGCGCTCACAGGCAGCCGTGGGGCAGGAGCTGGGGCCAGGCTCCTGGTCCCCCCTCGCTCCCCCAGCTCCTTCTCCAGGAGATGTGGTGCCAAGCGGGAAGTGCAAACCCTGGGGCTGGGGACAGCCAGGTCCTTTCAGTCCCGCTGGCAGCAGCGAGCTGACCTTTGTGGAGCGAAGCAGGGCGGGCTCCGCTTGTGAATCGAGCTCTGGGCTGTTGCTTGCCCTCCCCGGGAGCCCGGATGAATAGAGCCCTTCTCCTGTCCGCGTGGGGCCGGCGGGTTTTGGATATGCTGCATCCCGGGGAGGAGGAGACGGGGCAGGAGCAGGATCCAAAGGGATGTTCAGTCCGGTCCCCTGCCCCGAGCAGCCCCCACAGCAGCTCTCTCCTCCCACGCAGATGCCGTTAGCAGCAAACTCCAAGGCAGCAACATCTTCACCATCGCCAAGAGGAACGTGGAGGGCCAAGACATGCTCTACCAGTCCCTGAAGCTCACCAACGGCATCTGGGTGCTGGCAGAGCTCAGGATCCAGCCCAGCAATCCCAGTTTCACGGTACGTCCCTCCCCCTGCTTGCCAAACGGCCCCGAGCCGAGGCNTCCTGCCGGCCCCGCGTCTCTTTCCTTGCCTCTCCCTTCCCGGCAGGGCTGGCACGAGGCCGGCACCGGGAGCTTCCTCGGAGGTGAACGTTTCAGAAGGTCAGGGTGTTCCCACCGCCCTCCTGGGTTGGCTTGGGATGAGGAGACCCGCAAATCCTTATCCCGGAGGATTCCCTGCTCGCCACNTCCACGCTCTCTGCTTGGAGCTTGGGATGGACGGTCCCGCAGCACGTCTGCGGTGGCAGGACACCCCCCCCCGGCTCCAGCTCCCTTCTCCGTGACAGTCCCAGTGTCCCCCTTACATGGGGAGAGCGAGACTGGGGACACTCGGTCCCCGCTGGCTGCCTTCCCAGCACCGGGGGGGCACCGCGGTGGCAGCTGGAAGAAGCAGAGAGGTCCCCGCCCCCCCACGCTTCTCTGTTTAAATTACCCCCCCCCCCACCCCC
>VXBO01008913.1:0-20587 GCA_013400135.1 Rhinoptilus africanus
CCGAACCATTCTGTGATTCTTTGACATAAAAAATGGCAATTTTAGTGTTTTCAGCAAAAAAGAGTAAAGTTGGATACTGCTGCAACAGACCCAAGCCACTAGCAATGTGTGAATCAACAGTGGTTCCTCCAACAGGAAGCCTTCTGCTTCCTGCAATGTGGTTTAAGACTGTAAGACACAGCCACCAAGTAGAGCTGGACAAAAAAAACCTACTTGATGGAGGCATTTTCAACTGGAAAATAAAACTGGTCTAAATGTTTCATAAGATGATGTTGGAAACCAGAGGCCTTAAAATAAGTTTCCTTAAGCAACTGAATAGAGGAGAAAACCTTTATTTGTCCATCTTATAGACAAAAGCTGCAGCTTAAGCTCAACCCTTCTTAAATAGTAATCCACGTAGGAAATGACAGGAAACTAGGTTTGCATGGTCTATGTGCTTATTTTTCAGTCAACTAACAAATCACATTACTAAAAGACCTGAATGGTTAATAAAAATCGAATGTGGTCTTTGATTATAGGTTTTTATATAGTAGATGAACTTTGTCATTAGCTGAGGTGCGAGTGGCATTCCTGGAAAAGGATAAAAAAGGCTGGAAGAAGAGGAATCAAAGTATTCCTCTGGCATTTGCTGCAGGAGAAACATTTGTTGCTTCCTGATACTTCAGGCTTAATATAAGTAGGATGCTTTTTGACCTTGATCAGTCAGCTACCCTGATCTTATTGTATGGCTAGGAAAGCCATCATTTCAGGTGTGCAGGCAGATGACCATGATTGAGGTAGGTCTTCAGTTGGATTTTTTCACAGAAGTTCACAAAAATGGATCTGATTTCTAAAAGTCACTCTGTAGGCTCAGCCATTTCCTCGTGTGATGTGCGGTAGGCTTAATCTTGTCTGACATCAGCCACCTAAATATGGGTATGTAGTCTCAGCCTGTCATGCAAGTTCCCCCTCCAGTCAAAAGATAAAAATGGTCACCTCCAGGTAGCAGCTCAATTTCTCCCTCCTAAAAGAGGCACTCTGGAGATGCTTCCATTCGCTCGAGAGGGAGTGCAAACAGAATAAACATTTCAGCTGGAGGGAACGGATGCCACCCTTAAAGTCCCCAAACCGAATGCTTCAAAAGCTCTCGTCTGCTACACTGATGCTTATCCAGGGGCTGAGCTCCTCCAGAAGCCATGTCCCGGCTGCAGTGACAGCCAAGTAAACGCATGGTGGGGTCACTGATCTTTGGTACGTCTTCTCTTTTTGCACAGCTACTCACAAGTTTTGTGCCAGTCTTTACCGCTCTTACTAGCATTAACGACAGACAACACAAAGGACGTAGCTAAGCATGGTTTGTTACTCACTGAGGACTTCTCACTTACTGTTATGACGTGGTTTACTGTCGGGAAGGGGCTGCCCTTGGGTGAAGCTTCGGTAGGACCAGCATCAAGGGCATCAGGTTCTGAAATGAGGGATGCCTTTAAAAACAAAGGAGCAGAAATACATGTTTTTATTCTGAATGCTGTTTGAGAAGAGCAATTCCCTCCCTCTCAGGTCAGTATACAAATGCCTGTCCCTGTCATTATATGTAGCTGGACAACGAAAGGAAATAAAATTGCAATTCTTGCTGGTGTTGACAAACACACTGTATATTTGAACTGTTGAAACGGTCAGTTCAAGAATAAGAAGTTGTAACAAGAGAAAAATGCTGGTTATTTGTACACAGATTAGTCCAGATTAGTAGTCAAAACATTAGGAGTCCTATAGCACACCTGAATGCAATAATTCCTTCTCATCTCCCACACATACAAAAAGCAGAATTTTTTTTTCTATGTTCTTTAAATACGTGAGTAATTCTGCCATCTTGTGGGAGACAGAGAAATCATAACTATTTGTAGGATAACAGCAGCAGAACAGAACAGTATGGAATAGAAATTTCTTCTCTCTTTAACTTGTTTCACTATTCATGAAACGAACACATATTAGTAGATAGTATATTTCAAATGGCCCCCAAAATAAGAATGATTTATAGCCTCATGGAGGAACCTGAGCAAAGTGACTGATTTTTAAGATACTGACTTTACCAGAAATTCTGTTCAGAAGTTAACAGTACTGCAACTAAAAATCCTGATTTATTTTTCCCTGATGATCTCATAACATGAAATATGTAAAGAATTACCAAAATTCTCTCACATCTGTTAAAATACAAAAATTAGATATGGATAACCCTTTCATAAAAGAAAAAAGGTAAAATGATACAGAATTGTTCCTGTAATTAACCTTTTTAAAAATGCTAAGCTACCTCCCACATGTGGATTGTGGAACACAGTCCTGTATTTTTAAGTCCATAGTATAGTTTTACAAAATTAGTAGATTAATTTATCATTAATTTGCCTTTGGCTGATATAGGTTGTATCCTTATTCCTGGCAACTTAATAGACATACCATATTGCTTGCTCTATTCTACCTTAATTCAACAAGGAGTATGCTGGAGTAAAAACTAATAATTTAAGTAAGTATAAATAACAGTTTAAGAGAACAAGAGCTGAAAAAATTTATGGGCCAGTTTCATCTCGAAGTAATTTTGTAGAGGCTCTCTTCCTTTCTGTCTTTCTCAGCAGGTAGAAACCAAACAGGAGGTCAAAAATACATATCATAAAGCTGTACGTGATCACCTCTGCCCTTGGGAACTTCAGAAGCTCCAGAGAGTGGCTACTGCTAGAAAAGATGAGGCTTGAGGTGGAGCAGCCCGAGAGCCACTTTTATCCCTTGGCACTTGGCACTGTAAGCCTCTATCAGGGGAGTTACTGTGAGCTGTTCTCGCCCAACCAAAAATTACCTCAGAGAAACAAGCTCATCTAGTTTGTATTTTTATGTAACAACTGCAATGAACTCATCTGGTAAATCTAATACAATGTCATAAGAAAGCTTCTTGGACCAAGTACAACTGCATTTTTGCACACGTAATGCTTACTAAGACCATTATTTTCCTTTAGGAATCAGCCATTTAAGTGAGTAATATTTTGTTAAGCACTTTGAAGACAAAGATCTGAAAAACAGAATATAATAAGAAGGACTACAGCAATTTAAAGTCATTATAACTTCTTTATCATGTAGTTTGGGAAGTATCTAAAAAGCTAAGGCAAGCCTAGATCTAGATCTCAAATTCCCCTACTCCGGGTGATTTGATTTAAAGATAATTTACAAGAGAACATGCTCTACATTAACAAACAACCCATCTACCTCTGCCACTCTGTCTCCTGCTGCTTGTACCCCAGCCAAGTCTGCTGGACCATCTTTCGGCAGCCCCGCAATCATGATCCCCTGGTAACACAAAAGGACAGGTTTGAGACCCAACGCAGCTTCTTCCATTGTTCTTAGATGTAAAAAGCAAAGAGGAAGTAATTAATTTTCAAGACTTGTTGTCTGCTGCCTCTATGAAAATAAAAACTAAGTGTCTCAGCACATTAGCAAGAAACAAAAAGCCCCCATGGCTGACACATACAACAAAGAACAAAAGTCATTAATTGTTTACTCTCTGCCATGGGGGGCCGACTGGGAAACAAAGATTTATTTAAATGATAATTAAGCGAGAAGATGTGAGAAATACTTCTCTCAAATCAAATTAGCTCCTGGGAATGAGCAAATGGGATGGGAGAGTCATGTGGATTGCCAAGGGAGTGACCCCAAATTGAGGTAGAAATTAGGAAGTAGACGACAGTGTTTCAGCCGTCAGGCTGTCTTTGGAAAATAATTGGTTTACATCAGGTTTTCTCTCCAAAATCATCCCTCCAGGAGCTCCCCCATCAAAATCTACTGCCGACTTCTACTTTGGGAAATGTTACCCATAGTTCCCCTTGTTAGCTTAATTACAAAGACAGTGATGTAACATTGAGGACAACCTCGGAAAGAAAACAACAACACACAATAACTTCAAAGATCTGCTTATTAGTCTCTTTCTAACAATTACTAGATAGATTTTGAGTAATGAAATGCACCTCATCATTGTCTTTACATGGAGATGAGCCCTTTCCACCAGCAATGCTAATACCAAGACTCCCCATTTGGCTGCACACAGTAATGGTTATCTGGAAAAGAATTATAAGGGATAAGTGTCCTGATTGATCAAAAACATTGCCTATTAATTACACAAGCAATGAATATCTACCTTCCACTCTGAACACCAGCAGATTTGCCCCTATAGAGCTCAGCCCAGATTAAAATAATGCTATGCTTCAACACTGGCACATGCAAGACTAGTCTTTACCCTTTGATAACACCAAGAATGCATTATTTCTCCAGGTTTTAGAGTCATGCCAAAACCACATATGGCTGTTTATAAGGCTGCTGACCAAATCAGTTTTTTCATAATACCCAGCAATTTACCAAGCATTCACGATGGCAACAACACCAGTAGACAGGAGGAGTGAAAAGTAATTATTTTTTGATAAATTTGTGAAAAACCTTTGCTTTGGAACCTCCTCTACAGTCTGATTTGCTTACTCTCAACTCTTTTGAGGGTGGATAACTGAATTTGAGCACTATCTACAGTAATTTTCTTTTCTTTAAACAAGCTTTTTGTGTGAATGTGTTACTCCATCAAAAGATTTGATGGCACTCTAACCATTGACTTAAAAGAGTCAAGAAAGCTTTTAGAAAAGCAGCACAAATTGTAATCTATCTAGTCTATTCTCTTCCTGCTGTTATAGACAAAAATTTATCACAACCGCTCAGTATCTTAGATAATTTTTTGAATTTACATAAATTGACAACCAAGGCCAAACAAAATTAGTTTCAAGCTCCAATTTACATTTAATAATCATTCCCCCTAGTTGATAAGGTTTTTTTACTTAATATATAATATGCTTGGTAGGAAATAATAATTTGCTAATTGCTAAAACAACAATCACATTAAATTTAAGGAACACTGTGCCATAGTGTAGTTGAACCTGAACGCAAATTGCATTTCACCTTATCACATTAGCAAAATGCTCTTATTTTCATTGATTTGCTTCATATCTTTAAGACAGTTCAGGCTTCAGTAACTTCTTATATTTCACAATTAAGAATATTTCAACACAGCTTCTTTACAAAATTTAACAAATGTATGCAGTTAGTCTTGCACATGTAACATACTCATCTGAAAATCCTAATTCCTGAGGAGGCATGAAAATACCCTATCAGCCAAATGAAAACCACCCTGCCAAATGCAGCTTAGATTTAGCATTACCCTCACGCTGGAGACTTCACAAGCCCATGATTACCAGCAGTGCTTTGGTGACAGGTCCCAGCATGGGTGCCATGCTGGGCGAGCCACCTTTCCTGGCACCACATCCCGTGACCCCAGGGATGCAGCGCAATTCTGCATCTCCGTTATTGCCAGAGCACGGCGGATGAGCCATGGCTGTTTCCCCCAAATCCCCGTCCCTCCCGCCCCACGGGCAGTCAGTGGAGGTGTGATCGGTACTGGGCCACCCCTGGCAGACAGTCCATAAGTCACATTTCCTCCTCACATGCTCCAAAGCATGCCAAGACAGGATATGGGATATATACATTGAGTTCAGAGTATAGCTTTCTCCATAAACCTCAGCCCACTGATAAATTTTCATCTGAACATTCCCATCCCTTTTCACGGGACAAAGGCTTTCTCACACCGTGAGGGTAAGGCCATGCCCCTGCTCCTAAACCATGGACCAAGTGAAGACTTAGCTGAGTGCCCACCCACGCACACCCTTGCTTTGACCTTGCAGTAGTCCAAAGCTAGACACGCAAAATGAGACAGTATTGAATAGTTTTGGGTGGGATTTTTTTTAAATGGAGAACTCTTCTTCCATATAAGCCAGTAGAAGCAAGGACAAACCTCAGCTTACACTCTGTGAACGGTAATTCTCATGACATCTACCATGCAGCGTTCCCTCTTCTTTATATCTTTCATAAACTGCACACAAAGCGGACTTCCCCATGGACACACAAACTTCCCAGTGGAGACACAGACACCCCCATCAGCGATTCCAGCCCATGCAGCGGTTCAATACCTTCAGCGGGGGCTGCGGCGCATCCACCGCTCTCGATTCCTCTGGGAACTGGTCACTCTCACCAGGGAAGCTGTCAGCTGCCGAGACAGGCGGCTGTGCCTTAGTGCTAGTCCCTGGAAGGGTCTTCCCTTTCGTTGCTGACTTGTGCTTTTCTTGGAGAGCTGTTCGTGCATTTCTTTGATCTCTTGTGCTATTGTTGGTATCAAAAAGGCTGCCAGAAAACTTGGAAATAGGTTCCTGGGGGTTAAAGATAAAAAAAGGTAAACACGGCAACAAGGATAACACCTATCTGATACCCAGACACTACCCGTGGTAAATTGGATTTGTTCCTCTCTCTCACATTGCTGTACATTAGGATTTGTTTCACTGAAGATAAAACCGCAGCTTCAAATGTATGTACAGAAGTATCTTTCTTTTACCATTATTTCTCTGAGCTGGTTTCCTTCAACATAGGGGTGAAAATTACAGGAACAGGGAGAGAACAGGGATTCATACAGCCTTTCTCTAGGTCCTTTGGCCCAGCCAACTAAACATAACCCATATTTATCCAACTAAACCCCATAATGCCCTATGAAAATGATGGAGCATGGGAACACGACTATTTTGGGCAGCCTCCTGCTCACCTTCTATATTTGTGAGCACAGTTGTGAGAGGGAAGGCAAGCCCCTGCCTTGCATCTGCGGCTCTAAGAGAAGATTCTGTTTAAAAGTCTTCGTGAGAAGAGTAATTGCGTTGACATTATTTAGCTGCAAATGGCAGCAAGTGGGGACCTTCAAACTTAGTAACGATCTAGCGATTTAGGGGTCCGCTGGAAGCGGAGCCTCAGAGGTGAGGCATCCCAAAGAATGCCTTGACGCCTGGCTCTAGGCTGTAGCTATTCTGAGATGCAGCAAGGAGCTGACAGTGTCACCCTATGGTTAGCTAAACCACAAGGTCTTGAAAAGAAAAATAGACAATTAAAACACATCGACCAAACAGTTAAAGCTACAGACAAGTTTGACTGCAAAACACAACGAAATTTTCCACTTATCAGTTTTGCTTAACAAGGTAGTTAAAAGAAATTCAGCCAAGACCTCCAAATTCTGTTCACATTTTATTGATGCTTTATTTATATTTAGCTGATTATTCCTCCCTAATTTGCTGGCTAAGGTTGAACCAGATCTTCGTGTTACCATAATCCTTGTATCTTCTGTTGGCAGGAAAATGATGCAGCAAACAAAAGGTCAGCACCTTTGAAAATAAAACCTATAAATGTCTTCCTAAGTTTGCAAGTTTAATACTAGAAATAAAAGGCAGTGGAATTACCATGAACAGCTGTACAGAAACCCCACCGGACCCTTCACTTTTCAATCTATACCAGAGCTTTCCCACAATCTGTATTCAGTTGGGATGAGAAGAAGCATCACCAGCCCTGGGGAGAGCAGGCAAGGCACAACTGCTTCCTATTTTCACTTAAAATTAAAAGGGGATTTGCTTAGCTTTCACTCACATAACAATTTCATTATCTTTCTCTCTCTTGAGGGAGATTTCTCTTTAACATCACCAGGCTGACTAAGCTGGACCCATCAGCAATGCTGCAGTGCTGTAGGTGCCGGGGGTAGGGGGAGGAAAGGCCAGGAGCAAGGGCCGGGAGCAGGAGCCAAAGGAGGGAGCAAATCAGCAGCAGTCGGGGGCTAGGACGGGAGCAGAGGTCCTGGCAGAGGAGCAGGAGCTCCAGTTCCTCCCACAACTCCCAGCAATCATCTGAAGGAAAGACTGGTGAGCAGTGCCCTGAAAGAGAAAGGCTGTGAGAGGGCAATCACAACCTCCTCTTCCCAGGCTGCAACCGAGAAGAGAGTTACAGGTGACCTGGGCCCAGGTTAGAGAAACTGCAGCATCCAGGGTTTCCCAGACATTAGCTCTCTGGAAGGACACTACCCAAAACACTAAACATGGAGTGGGGTAGCACTGCTATCTCACTTTTCTGCTATCCAGTCCTTGGGAGACATTGAGCTTCAAAAGCGCCACTAACAACCTGCTTACCTGGAAGAGATGGAGGGATGTTGGTAACTGGGGATATAAATAGGAGTAAAACAAAACAAAATGTATATACCTCATCATTGCTCAGGGTACTTGTCTTAAACTGCAAGTTGCACTGTACTCTTGGGGGCCGGATGGATTATTTAATTGCAAACAAAGTAAAGGAATAAAACACTGAAGATGACTCTGAATCCTCTGCACAAGCAAGGACACAAAACCGCAGGCAGTGCAGCCTCCCGCTAACCCAAAGCACTCGGCCGCATAGCACTGTGAGCGCGTTGTAGTTTCTTGACAGACACACAACATTGTCCCTCCTGACTTCACGGAAACTACCTACATCCTCATCAGGATCCTCCAGTTCCTCCGCCTCTTGCTCAGGACTGATCCTTCCTTCCCTCCATTTTCCATTAGCAGAGGTGAATTTGTACAGGTTACCACCATGAAAACTTTCCTTTCCTTTCAATGAGGCCCAGCGAGAGCCCTGGGAGCTCCAGTTATGTCCACTGTGCAGTTTAGGAGACTTGGGAAGCCACTTAATAGAGTCCTGAGAGAGGAAGATGACATAAAAAAAAAAAAAAAAAAAGAAAGAAACAAAAGGCAATGAATAGATTTTAAGAAAGGAATAGAAATATGTATGCGCAGAAATTGTCTGGCAAGTTCTGCAAGGTATTTTAGTATCTCATAAATACTGGGTTTCCCCTTTTTACCTTGAGAGGTACCTTTGGTCCCAGAGAGACACTTTGCCAGTTAATGGGCAACACTGGTGATGCAACGAGAAAGCAAAGGCTGCTGAAAATAGTGGAAGCCTTCAGGGACTTACACGAGCAAGCATGGAAACAAACCCACCTTCAGCATTATAAAGAAGAATTAAATGATCAACAACAGTCTTCAATAATGTTATACTATTAAATAAACAAACAAGAGCACTTAGACCTTTAGTGATCATTTCATCTCACGTTCTGGGTTACAAAACTGGTCGAGCCACCTCCCCCTTTTTCACTATTCATTGCTGAATGGTCCCAATAGGAGGTACAATACTAAATTGATATTTTCAGGTTTGCTGACTTTCAAAGTAATTATAGCCCGGTTTTCCCAAAATGCCCATTACTTACATGCAAAAACCCCATCTCTCTTCTTCATATACAAGTTGTATAAGTGTCAAGTGTGAAGGCTGCCTAAATACCTTGGTTTTCCTGAAGTTATTTTTCACAGTAACCTTTATCTTCCCTTTAAGATTTATTTTAAACTTGTCTTTAAATTTCATTAAAGTGATACAAATTGAATCACATAAAGCAGTCTGACACCATATCAATAGATACATTAAAGCACATGTTCCAACAAGGCAAAGATACGGAGAATACAAACTAACAAAAAAAAAAATTATCAACAAGCTTACAGTGGGGCACTCAGCAGCACACAGTAACTTTCATGTTGTTTGAACAGATATTCGACGCAGATTTAACAATTCTTTAAGTGTCTGGTTTTTTCCCTTGTTAATGCAAAATGGCAACGTTCAAACATGCACAGAGATTTCTTGCTGTTATCAGCACACCAGATGCCACGACTTCTATTAGATCAAACGTTGAGAAAAAAAAGGAGATAGGACACGGTTACCCATGCTGGGCATACAGATTCATCTTCAGCTGCCGAAGGAGCTGCCCTTGGGATTCTTCATTTGCTTTTGGTTTTAGAATGGCTAAAAAGACTAGGAAATGGTCAAGGACAATATCTCAGGGTCTCGTTGGAAAAGACCTTTCCGTGAGTCTTGAAAAGGTCACAGCCCAAACAGAGGCTTACTGCATTGTACACAGAAGGCGTGACTGGCCTCTGTAAGAAACTTGCTGCTAAATCAAATTCCGAACTGCGCTGACACTCAGCGATACCCCTGTTCACTGATAAATAGCCAGGACTTCTGGTTACTCTAAACGACATCGCTCAGGACACTCAAGGTGATTGTCGATTCAGTTCATCAGTGAATTGAATGCAAAAGCAGCACAAAGAGTCATGACACAGTAGTGGCTCCCATTCCTCCTGACAATTCAAAACACAAGGCAGGACATCTCCTGGCATTTATTTATGCTTGCCTTGAATAAGGAAGCATAGGGTACCCTTAAATAGAAGCTTTGTTTCCTGAATATGAATATTAACTAGGTGGATAGAAATTCTAATCAGCTGAAATTGTTTGCTATTCTTTTGGTCTGTTTTATTTCAGAATAGCTAATGTGACACCTCAGTACATTCCGGGTATTTCCAGAGACAGTTTAAAATCTTGTCAACTTTTAAGCTCATTAGGAAGTCATAGAGCAATTTCACTCTAAAAATAAACACAGGTACAGTGAAGCATTTTACTTCTTCTGAGGGAACTTGTTTGTCTCCTCCTTGTTTGACCCTGATCCCCAATCATAAACAACAGCCTCTCAAACCCAGCCTGCCAAATTCTGTATGACTAGTACAAGGCTATTCTCCCAAGCTAACAGAAGCTGAAAAGCTAATATAGTACAACTGGCTAGATTTCTAATTAGCTTAAGCTGACAATCACTTCACTGTCCGAGGCATACATTCAGGTGCTGTGGTAGCTTCTCGTACATACAAGGAGGGAGCTGGTGGCCATCAGGAGATTCGACATCCCTATGCTGCTTGCAGCTGAGCTGGGAAGGCAGAGCTGCAAGGCATTCCTGCTCCCGCTTCTCTTAGGCTCACAGAAAGGTTTGGGTTGGAAGGGACCTTATTCAACCTCCCTGCCCTGGGCAGGGACACCTCCCACGAGACCGGGCTGCTCAAAGCCCCATCCAGCCTGGCCTTGAGCACTTCCAGGGATGGGGCATCCACAACTTCTCTGGGCAACCTGGTCCAGTGTCTCACCACCCTCACAGTAAAGAATTTCTTCTTAACATCTAACCTAAATCTACACTCTCTCAGTTTAAAACCTATTGCTCCACTTCCTCATAAAGAGTCCCTCCCCACCTCTCCTGCGGGCATCCCATCTTCTACAGCAGGATGCTTTTCCTCACATTGAGTGAGGTGTGCTTCACACTTCACATCTGCAACCCAAGAGATTTTAGTTTTCAATTTATTCTTGATCTACAAAACTTAAAAGGAAAATAGAAACAAAATGACAATTCTGGGTAAGGGCTGCTCACATTTTCACTAGGTCTATTCAATACCGTGGATGGCATTATCATTATGAAAGAAGTTTCACAGTTTGTTTATATCAATGGAAAAAGGTTGAATGAAGAACCTTTTAGCCTACATTCACACGTACCTGTTGTAAGCAAAACACCCCATGAATTATGCCTTCATGAAATAAAATGGAGAAATGAAGCCACTGAAGGGTGCTGCTGTGAGCATAGGCTAACACCGCTCTGAAAACAATTCTTAATCCTCATTTTTCACAACTCGATGTTTTTTGATGAAGAAAAAATGGCTAGGGGGTGGAAATAAGATATTGGACTTAACACAGAGTTCAGCAGCAATGTAAGGTGAGGAACAGAGAATGCCAGGGATGCTGTTGCTGGCGCCGCAGACTGACAGTGTGTTACTGTGCCGGGCTCTTTGCATCCTTTTGGACAAAGCCAAGAGTAGCTGCAGTGCTAATGCTGCCAGTTTTTAGTGACACCAGTCGCACGCAGAGTCTGCTATAACAGGGAGATGGCAAAGGTATAACTGTTTGCTGTGCTTTAGCGCAAAGCGACCATTCGACCTCTTTAGTGGATATATTTTTCCCACCAAAGGCCCTACCCAGCTCATTACTCTGATGTATTAAAGAGTATTAGATGGGCAAAAAAACCTCCTATCACCCCTCAAGGTGGAAATTGCTACCATTCAGCTAACAGATAGTAGATTTGTACTCCAAAGACATCTTTAAAAACCTCCACTAATTTATTAGCTCATTCTCATTAGATTCAGTACTATAGAGTCATGCTTTGAGACAAAAGATGCTACTGGCAAATATCCCAATATTGAGAAAAATCAGTTCTCCTTACAGAATGTTACAGATTATAATAGGTCTTTTTACTACCCAGGTAAGGTAGGAAGTTTCTTCTTGTGTTTTATGCATGAGGAAGCTGAGAACCCAAAAGATTAAAATGGTCAAAATTTTAAGTCATTAGTAGCAAATGCAGAGTGAGGCACACAGTTTTACACTCTTTTTAAAATATTTGGAATAAACCAATGAGAAATGGGGAATTCAGTATCTAGGACTTCAAGCTTCCTGGATATTTTGGACTGTGTAACACTGGTGTTTTGTAAATACAGAAGAAATGTTTGGTGGAGGGGAACTATTTATCAGGCCTCAGTAGCTCTGTTCCATGGAAATGCATTTTTCATCTCTCTTCATTAGTAATGATCCTAACTGATTGCTAAAAGATCATTTTCCTTCAATATTTCACCAGCAAGTCAGGTGGGCTCCCTTTTTACCTCCTTTTAACACGTATTTTATGTTTTCAAAGGCTGTCCCTTCAGAACATAAATACTGCTTTGTATTGTGCCTCTGTATGGTAAGAGGACAAATTGTTCTCCTGAAGTACAAGGTGTCTATTCCGATAAGATCTCGCTAATAAATCCTCTAGAGAATGAATTTCCTCCAGGCAACAAAGGTGTGCAAATGCTACGTATCACCCTAAATCATTCTGGCAAATGAAAAAGAATCCAAAACACCCTGACATTAAAAGCCGAGATATGAAAACCAGCAACATTTCTGAAGTACCATACTGAAACCATACAGGGACAACGAAACATCCTGCTTACAGCAACAAACTGGTCATCATCGGCAAGTAGAAGCCAGTGTTTTCAGCTACCTAGAATATTTTGACGGGAATACACCTGCAACTATAATTCAACTCTAAACGCCAAGCGCACATTCTCGCCTGTTTTTCTGTTTAAAGAAAGATTTGCTTAAATAGCTTAAGTAGTAAATATGAGAAAAAAAAATATCTTTAAAGATGTATTTACTAAAATATAAACATTCTCTTCCTTTGAAGTACAACTATGTTTAACATACAGTATTCTACTAATGCAAAACTATTTCAGACTCATTCTCTTTTCAAAGTACAAAAGGCTGTCTCTAAAAGAGCTTTGTGCGATTCGCATGAAATAAGAATGAAAGCTGAACAAAATGCTGCTGAAAACAAAGGCATCCTTGAACACGCTTTCACTGCAGAAGAGGCAGCAGAAAAGCTGCCTGAACAGAATCCTGAAGCAACCCTTCCACAGGGAACACTCTGCTAGCAGCAAATACATGCCTTAACTTTAAACTTCGATGCTCAGGTATTAACAAACCAGGTAAGATTTTTGCATTTCCTGAAGACACCATAAAAAAAAAAAAAAGCTGTAGGTTATCCTAAAAACATCCACTATGCAAATGCTCTTCAGATTGGGAGTTTTCTCCCCTTTTGAGTGGTTAGTTTAGGTTTTGGGTTGGTTTGAAGTTGCCTAGTGGAAGTCCACGATGTCATCAATAAACTTCAGAGAAATTCACACATGTTTATAGCCTTGTAGTGCCTTGTTTAATCCTCCAGAAATACAGGGCAACCATATCTCCTATGAGCTACTTCAAAATAGTTTAATGCGTTTATTTGGGGTTTGGGTAAAACTGGTAAGTTATAGGGAGAAGTCAGAGGATCAGACTGCCTATATCAGTGGCACAGTCTCATCATTTGCTTGAGTTTGCTTCAGGACCAAAAGAAGACAGTTTTAGTCCAACACAAAACTAACTTTGAAGAGTCATGTCCTGTCTCTGTATTATTGTGGGGTTGCTTACAAACTGAAATTGGAGCTGCTGCTGCTGCTTTGGTGGTATTTGCAAGCTGTGTGTGCATCTGTGGATTCTGAGGGAAGTTACTAGAGTCAGTACTTGTCTACTGCAGCAAGCGCTACTGACACTTTGGGTATGGCTGTTACTGTGCCTCCAACTGCACATTCAGAGATAGCGGTCAAGACAACATTCTCCAGCAACAGATGAGCTTGGCAGCGAAAAAGCATCAAAGGTTATGGGGCATGAGGTGACAACTTCCCAGTATTAACCCCAAGGGATATTTGCTAAATCCCTTCTCTGAAACACCACAGAGTTCTTCACACGGACAATACTGATGGCGTACTTTTCAGAAGAGGACTTCTCCTGTATAAAGATACGCTACTTCTTAAGACCTCAGTGTTAACAGACTACCAACATCAGTGTTAAGAAGCACATCCTGAACAAGTTACAAATTCAAAACCAAACTACCATGAACACTTGCTCTTGTAGTACAAGACCTAGTTCAGCCACATGCACTGAGCTCCTCAAAGCCCTTTGCTCTGGCAGAACCCACAACTGGCCATCCCGTTGCCACAAGAACTGTACAAGGAGTGATAAAATGCACAGTGTCTCCAACATCTGCCAGAAAAGGAGATAAGATAGCTCCTGCAAAGCAGCTCACAAAGCTGTCCTCAAACCAGGTATCTGCTTTTCCACGTTGAAAAAAATCACTTTTTTCATTAAGCTAGTTGAATACTGATTATATTCCTGACTTCAGAATGAAAGAGGAAGGCACTGGCCCTCTGAAAATGTCCCAATTGGTTCTGGAGAAAGGGAACCCCCAAAACATTTATTGATAGCTAAGACCAGTCAGCTTTTGTCATCTTCTCTTAGAGCAACCTAAGTATGGAAGCAGATTTTGTGTTTGGTGGAAATTGAAGATGAGGAACACTCATATCAAGTCAATTGAAAAACTAAAGTAATTTCATTTTCTGGAGTCAGGCAAAGAACACCAATGAATTCTCCATTAACAAAAGGTCTAGGATGTTTCTGATAAATAGTCCCAGTGGGAGGTAGACATTCACAGTGAAACAGAACAGTCAATGGATATACTGAAGAATATACTTTAAAAAAAAAATTGAATTCCTAGTGTCACTACTCTCCTCCCAGCAGCTGAATTCATGAGCTACAAGTAGTAAAACCTGTTAAGCAGCTCATCAGCTAAAAATGTTTCACCCAGCACTAGTAAAACACTAATATTAGACAAGAAGCAGGATGATCAGCGTGTCCTGGGCACAAACAAGTCATTTGCTGGAAAGGAGAGGAGTATGCAAGTTCCCAGTAGGCACTTTACCACAATACACTGATTATCAAAAATATTGCATGGAAGCCAGAAAAATAATCTTGACACGTAATTTATGTGGAAGCTGTGGAAAAAGCCTAGAGCAACACAGAAGGGATGAAAAAATCTGTTCCAATAACAATGGTAGCAAGAGTGGTTTTGGTTTGGGTTTGGATTTTTTTTATTCTTGTAAGACTATGGAATTGTGTCTTTCAATAAAGAGAACTCACATGCAGTAACTGACAGGTTAATATTAAATCCACTCCACCCCTACGGTCAATTGGTTTTCCCTGGTTACCTGTTTATAGCTAATAAAGCGGCATGCAAGTTTTGTAGCTTTTCTTTTCTTGCAGTAAAGCCACCTCCCAAAAGACTTACTAAGCAACTGAAAAAGGGGAAGTTTATAGAGGGAAAAGAAAAGTAGTTATGCTTACAAAATTATATTCACGACTCAGGCTCCTCAAAGCATTAGCAAGAGAAAAAAGCCCCACAGAGTCTGGGAAAGGAGGGCCTTCAGCATAACAAACATCATCACCTTTTTCTGAGTATAAAATACAGGTTAAAGTGTCTGGAACCTTAGTGACACTCTTGGGAGGACAAGTCTATGTAAACTACTTTAGAAAATGACACACACATGGACCATTTGAGAGATCAGAGGGACTGCTGGAGTCTAGGCTGCTGGAGGTTGGATCAGGTCAGGAATGACATGTAAGTCACACTTTCATGATAAAAAGTGACACGAACCAGGCATGTAGGATGTGAGGGAGAGAGAGGGTAGCCACTCGTCACTGTTTGCACAGGTACAAGCATCTTTTCTGCTCTGAAAAGCAAATGACACTTCAACTGCTACTATTCCACGCTACCAGCAGCTGTTGTCATATCCCAAGCTTTTACTAGCCTGGAAACATGCACTTATTGCCAGACTCAAACAGCCTACACTAAATTGTATATACTGCTGAACAACCTGCAAACTGCCTCAGCCAAAGAGCATAAACAAAAGACATTAACACAGGGTTAGTGTAGAAGATCGAAAAATACACCTCCTCTTTCAGATCTCCCCAGATACTCACTCAAAAAACACATGAAAATCCAGACTTTTCACCACACAGATTCACAAAGTGAAGACAGATGGCACTGACAGGCAAGGAACACCAACGCTCCCCTGGGGACAGTAGCAGCATGGTCTGATGATGGACTGCAGCTCCTCTACCTTCTCATCAAGCTACTGTTGGATTCTGTTCTGAGCTCAATTTATTTTCTTTTACAAACAAATGGAGGCAAACACCTTCAATAGGCAATGCATACCACCTGTCTTGGGCTGAGACAACCACAAGGAGATGATACTAGGGTGCAGGAATGTGAAACTGTCCCAAATGAAGGCAACAATCCCTTTCTCTGTAGCCAGAGAAACCAAAACAAATATTCATTCCGCCATTTAGAAAGTAAAAAAAATAAATTGATCACTGAGCAGTTACTTGATGTCAAAGCCGCAGCAGCAAGTAGTGCCTGTCTTCCAGCTGGTTTTTGGGCTGTAGTGCAGTCTCCACAAGCTTGCTGGAGTGAACAAAAAGCCACTGCCTAGTGACCAAGCACCTATCACTAGCCAAATAAGATTTACAAGATTTATAAGAGCTATAACAAGGTTTATGTCTTGTTCCGACTTCAGCAGGAGGGAGTAGGTGCACACAGGTAGTTAATGGTTTTCATCTGGTGGCACGTTAGGCAAGACCCAAATCCAGGCTTTACACATTCATTTCATCTAGCTGATGCAGCTCTTCTGTTTGTATCTGGAGCAGATGCTTAAAAAGAAAAAAAAAAAACCCAAACCAAAACCAAACCAACCAACCAACCAAACAAAAAAATCTCACAAAACCCAAACCACAGCCCCCAAATAAAAAACTGTCATCACAGAGCTCAGTCTTGCTGCTTTGGCTTTTTGGCTTTGGTCTGTCTTTTTTAGGAACTCATTTTCATCTCAAACGGGTTTGTTGAGGTTTACTTGGACTCTGGATACCGAGTTTCCTCCATTTTTAAACTGTTGTTGTGCCAATGCCAGTAAGCACTTTAAAAAGAAAATTCTACTCAAGGCTGGAGTCAATTGTACCAAAACCTCATTTTTTTTAACTTCCCTGATTTCCTCTTTTCCCATCTTCTCCCAGAAACCTTCATACAACCAACACTTGCTGGAAGAAATGTTCATCAGAAGAAGGGATGTGGTTAGCGATACATGAAGTGTTGGGTCTTGAATTTTGTTGAAGTTTGGGTTCATTGCATTAGCTCACACTAAATACGTCAATTCTTTGCTCTGAACTCAAGACTGCTCAAGTCCCTGCACTTCACAAGTTAGTGGTCTTTGTTAGCTCACGGCACATAGAGAATCCAGAGACACCAGAATCAGTCTTTATCAGACTTTTGCAAAATTGTTATTTACCTAATTCAACTCAGTTAATACTTACCTTTATAAACAAACTAGAACCCACAGATTTAACAAGACCTTGAAATCAGCATTGGACCACTGGAAGTGCAACACAGTAACAATGATAGTAAATTCCAGTATTAATTCATACATACTTTAATCACTATTTCAATGATACAATAAATTTACTGAAGCTTTTAAAGATTTTTTTTTATTACGGTTTTATATATTTATATAAAACCACCAAAGCACTTTAAAGAATCATGCTTTCTTGTGTAATACATAAAACTAGTTTCATACTGTGCTTCTGAAAGTCTATCGTGCTGTTTTTCAAGTTATTTTACAGATGGCACAATAAAAAAAAAACCCAAAATGAATGGAAGCATGAACTTATAGTGACCGCAATGCAACACAGCATCCAAAACAAGATGTTTCATTACAACTAAGTTAAAGTGTGAGTGCATTATGTAATAAACAATAGCAGTTTGGTCATTTTAATCTTAATTCTGTTTACAACAAAACTAACATTTGTGCTTCACGACCTAAAATCCCACGATATAAAGATATGTTCTCTGTTGTAAAAATCCCAACAAATTACTGTCCAAAAAGAAAAACATGTCTAAACCAGGAGACCAAGTTTCAATCTACTCACTTTCCTCAAGAATTGTTATATTTAAGACTATTACGACATGTGAGACACAATAAGGCACAATGGGTCGTACAAATGGATGAATACAGTTGCCCATGAAACTTGTTCTCTTCCACAAATACTAAAATATGTACCGCTCAAGATAAATTTTCTCTTAAAAATGAAATACATCATTTTGTTATGAAAGTCCTATACAAAAATTTAAAATTTACACCATCTGAGCTGCCAAAAAAATAAAAAAGTGTATCAATTTTCCACAAAACTATATTTCTCACCAGCACATCCAGCCACTGGGATAAGGACACCCCAGTACACTGGAAATGAAAAACATTATTTCCCCTGTGTTTAAGACAAAAAACTGGTATTCTGCATACAGTAGTGTATTATACTTAAAAAAGCCTAGCACTATTAAAATTACAATATTGATTTGGAAATTATTGGTTCACTGCCTGGATGAAATAAGGCACTTCCTTCCAGCGGGCAGCACTTTTCACATGTATGGAGACGATGAATCAGGTTCTGGGTAAAAACAAAAAGGGGCTCAGTGAGGTCCCAGAAGACGACAGGAACATTTCAACAGCAGGGGAAGACACAGGAGGTAAAACCTGGAGATGAAACTCTACACAGAAGTGGTCACTCTGTCAATGGCATTATTGACCTCGTTTTTGTTTGAATCCAGTCCTTTAGCAGCATTCATATCATTCCGTAAATTCTCCACTGTCTTTTTCATGTTCTTTAATTCTCCAGGGTGTGGAGTGGCTCGCCTTAGAAGTGTTCTCTAAAAATAAACAGCGCAATAAGTGGTTTTGCAGCCTTCTCTTTGAAAAACAACATATGCTTTCAAGGCTTTAGCATTCACATACCAAATATTAGGTTTTTTTTTTTTCTTTTTTCCCCCCTTTTCCATTTCTAACTACGATGCTCTATGTTGAACATTACTGTCATAGCTGCTCGTTTATGAAGACAGTGAAAGAGATTTTAAGAACTGTTGAGGAGCAAATTTTTTCTTCTCTTGACCTACTAATCTGAAAGCCACTCAAGTGAAGAACAATTACACATTATGAAGTGAGGATTCTTTCATAAATATAGTTGGAAATTTTTTTTTTCCCCCCCAAAAAAAAAAAGAAAAGTTCAAGTGATTTAAGATCACATTTCAAACAAAAAACCTTCAACTGGTTTTGAAAGAATCCCACAAGATCTCTTTACAGTGTCAAATACATGTTTGTGTGGAGCTCTGTGTGCCTTCCAGCCCCACCACACAGTTTGGTTCTCTTCTCAGTTGAGAACAAGCATCTTGAAAGGAAGAAGAGGGAGCATTTCTCTCCCATCTTAGACACAAGAAAGTCTAACATTGTGCTGAAACCTTTACAGGAAAACAAAACTGACGAAAACCCCACTTAGCATCCAGATTAGAGACCAACAGAGCACCAAGAATAATTGCACAAATATGTATCAGTATAATACACAGATACATGCAATTACTTTTCACTGGTATACATGTAAGGTGTGCAGATTACAGCGGAACCAATGACCCACAAATATGTGCACCGGTCAAGCCTGCTTTGGAAATCTGCTCTTCCTCCTCCCCAGCAGGATCGTAAACTTTTTTTCCCCTAAAAGGGTTCTTGCATCAAGTCAGGCTGTAATATCATGAATGAAAGCAGTTATCATTAACACCTGAGCCCTCGTTATTGCATGGACATTCTCGGGTTGGCACAGTTGTTAAGAACCATCCTTCTGAACTCCCCTATCAGTCAGTCTATGAACCACACTTGTCAGACAGATTTAGTTTCTGCTGCTTTGGATTACGCAACCAACTTGCTTGAAAACCTAAATGTTCATTTTCTTACTAACTCAGAATTTTTATAGCCACTTTTTAAAGTAGGACCATGTTTCTAGCATGCTGGATTGCATCCAGACAGTGCGCTGACGTATCTCAAGCTGAGCTCTAATGAGGACCACTAGAAAGTTTTTAGAGCGTCAGAGAAGCACGCTGAAAATCTGATCGAAGCAGTCCTAATCTTTACAAAGAGTTTTAATTGTTAATGAAAGTTAGTAAAGCTAAAGATCACGTTGCATTTTGATTTTCACGACATGCAGAGCTTAACTTGATGGAGAGGTCTTATAAGTACAGTGACAGATGTTTCCACATCCTTTGTTTAAGTGGGAAACTAATGATCAATGTTCTTGCTATTTATGGACATTATGGCTGTGTCAATGCAAGTGGTGGAGGGAAGAAAAAGTAGTAGTAAAGAGAGAAAAAGAGAGATTAGAAATAGAAATTAAGAGAGACAAACAATGGCAAACTTAATGGAGACACATGCCAGAGTGCTGGAATCTTAAATTAGACCCTATATACTTTCAGGCAGTAAAGCTTCACAAATGCAGGGAAAGATTCTTGTTTCTGGAAACA
>VXBO01008913.1:20656-67873 GCA_013400135.1 Rhinoptilus africanus
AAAAAAAAGAAAAGAAAAAAAGCATTTTAAGTCAATATGAAAAGTTTCAGCTGCCAACATGACCAGCTTCTGCTACAAACGTATGCAAAAAGCATGCAGACACAGCTGAAATATTTACAGCAAGACAGCTTAGATACTTCTACACTTTTGTGTTAAAGTCACAATGTCTGCAGGTATCCAGAGGCTTGCAAAACATACCATTTCATTATCGTCTTCATCTTTTTCATCTTCTAAGAAGCGAATTGCACTGACTCTATTCACTGCTCTTTCATTCCATGCTTCATCTGACATTTCATTTACCAAACTCTCCAGTGCACCACATCGTGGTAAGTTATCTGTTAGAACAGCAAAACATAACTCAAGAGTCACAGCAAGCCTAAAACATCGACATCCCTAAATGGCATTCCATAACACAGGATCATTGCTTTTACTGACCTCATCCTTTTAGTATTGCTAGACATACACATCCAACAATCTTAATACCAAGGCTTCTACCCTTGGAGCTGTGAGGTTCATTTGGAGAAGAGGAAACCTAATTTCTAGTGGTGAGGCCTTCAGAGAAAGTCAGCCTGCCTCAGCTACTCTTCTTGAGCTAGCCTAATCTTCTCTAAATCCAAAGGGGTTGATACGTTTACTTATTTTAATTCTAAATGCAATTTGTATTCTTAAAATTCAGAAGCTGACACAAAACAGAGCCATTTCCACACTTCTACTGCTTTAACGGTTTCTATTTGCTCCAGCTGCAAAGTATTCAAAGAGTGGAATTAATCTAGGTAAATTTGGGAACCTACAATACAGATATCTACAGCTGAGCTTTTCTCCTCAGGCCTCCTTTGTACTCAGTGGAGAAGAATCCACATGATTTCTTTTAAAAGTCTGCTCTTGGATGGAATAAATTACTCTCCAGTGAATACAGTGAAAGTTTAAATATTAGCTCAGATGAATCCCCTTGAATGTTCACACATCGCTATAAAAGCTTGAAAAAAAACATTCAGAAGTTACTGGAGCAGCAACCCAGGTAACGGTGAAAAAGAGTTTATGGTTCCACCTGACCCAAAGGCAAGTTTCAGCACAAAAGGTAAAAGGAACTTACACCACAGTTCTACACTTGTTGAAGAACACAATAAAGTTACTGTACAGCATCTTTGCTCAAAAGAAAATTAGCTCGCTAAAAAGTAAAATGTCTACTGCTTATTACTAGCTATTCAATTATTTTTCTGGTAAAGAGACTGTAGCTGGAAAGCCACCAGTTTTCACTACAAATATATATATAAAAGACGTATAATCAATGTACACAAATACAGACACTGCTAGTTGGCCCACTGGCAAGCCTCAGAATAATGATAGGATTAAGTATTCCTCTTCCAGGTCTATATTCCAGTGTCATCGTATTTTCAATAACACTCACAGCCATGTTTTTCAAGTCTTCTGAAAACTAGTATGACTACCAAAAAAAGTGTTAAAGTTAAAATTCAAGCAGAACTTTGCTGCTTTGCTCATTAGAGCTTATGTATGCTTTACAAATCTTTATGGAGCAGACAACACAATAAACGAAGTACTTCTATACGTAATGAAAAACTGACTCTAGGCACTTACCTTGGCAACCAGGCTCAGAAGGCATTTGAGGAAGTAATACACATGTTAAAATCTTTTCTCCTGTTTCAGGGTCTGTGTCAGTCTGAAACGTCAGCAAAGGCTGGGACTGGTTATCAGACAACCACAAAGCCTTCAGCTTTAAGGTAGTCAGTGAGAGGGGAAGATAAGTCAACCTAGTTCAAAAGAAGTAAAGTAAAAAAGTCAGAACAATCTCCAGAAGATTTAATAAACAGTCACAAAGCCTACTCTTAAGTTTATATACCCAAGTTGGAATAAACAGGATTGAGATTAAAGTCTTTAACAGAAAGCACTGCAGTAGTCATCAATTCCAACTACTCCATTATTTGAAAAAGGATCTGCAGCTTAACTTTACACCATAGTTCTCTGTAGCTGTGAATAGCAGGTAAAACAATGCTGAGCTTTTTCTACTGCAGTAAAACACCCTGGAAGGCAGACAGCTGCTTCTGCTCTGGAGCCTTGTGTGTACACAACTGCCAGAACAGAAATATGTCAGTGCCTAGGAGACAATTATATTGCATAGATGAGATGCCACTTGCTTTTCCATTATTTTTTTCCCCTGCTTAACTTCCTATTAAGCAACAGAACTAATTTGCTGCTTTATGCTTCAATCCACTCCTTTTTGCGTTTTGATGTCTGAAGTGTATCAACTAAGATTCACGAGAAGCCTCAAGGTCAAAGTGGCATTATTTGTTACTTGCAATGCATCTGACAGTTAAGAAACTCAATATTAGTGTTACTTTACATTAAGGCTGCTAGTTTCAGCTGAAGCTCTACCAAATCGCCTACATTTTCAGTTTCAATTCCAAAATCCAGAGGGTTGGGTTGGTTTGGGTTTTTTTTAAATCCCTATCTTCTCCTCAGGGTCAAAGTAATTCAGAAAACATACTCACGACAACACACAATTGATGCTACTTTGGCCCAAGTGGGAAGACAACTTCGACAATTTCAACAGTAATGCTAACGCCAAAGTCACAATTGTTTTTTTGTTACTTCATTCTTAGATGTAGTATCTTTTGTTGTTAGAAAGAATTCAGTGAATCCAGCAAAAGAACATGACAATACAAAAATCTCTGACCTGTTTCCAGCAACATCCAGGACATGAAGCTCAGCGGCTTGTGAAATTTCAGAGGGGATTCGAGATAATCTGTTGTCGCGTACAGAAAAGACGTTAAGACTGCAGCACCCCCCAATCTATATTAGAGAAGAGGGGGAAAAAAAAAAAAAAAGAAGAAAAAAGAAGTCTGGTTTCGTTGCAGTACAACAGTATAAACAAAGACATGCAGTATGGGTCACGTAATATGTCACAGCGCATTCAAGTTACGATGCCTGCCAGACACTTCACCCAGAGGTACAGACTGCAAACGAGTGTTAGCTTAAAAGAAGCCTGACCTGAAGCGACTCTGTTGGAGCAGTTTCTTGAACATCTGTATCTGCAAATAATGTATAACTTTACATTATACAAATACGTCAGGTTGTAGCTACCTTGTAAAGCCTTCCGCGCCAGGAAGAGAGCAGTAACCACACAGATGGCACTTTGTAGACAACCCTCACAAAAAAATACTAGCTTTAACTTTCAACTTTTTCTAGCTCTGTGTTTTACATATTAATTCTTTCCTTCCTCATGGTAACTTTAGACACAAGCAAGTGCAATGGGGCAGCTTTCGGCAAGGCAAAATGCTAAATACACCAATCAACACCCAACGTTTATTGAGTCCGCAGAGAGTAATGAAGACTTCACAAAAAGTAGGCAACTTCATGAGTAATATCTTTGATGCCATGTTCTATTAGAAGCATCTAATTTCTAGATGATTCCCATATGAACTGGCCAATTCAACCTAATATCCTGTCTCTACCAATTTATCCAAACATAAGTATCTGTATTCCCAAGCAAATTTTTGGGTGCAAAAGATGGGATTTTTGAGTTTTACCCTTAAAATATCTATATTTTGGATCAAAGGTACATATTTTCAGAAAAAACAAACCCTCCACATTTGATTAAAAAACTCACATTCCACCTTTTTGTTCCAGATGGCAATTACTACTCCTATAAACACCGAGATCATTAGTTTTAGTGACTTGAAAGCTGCTTCAAGTAACTCTTTGTTCCACTTCACAAAGGAAACTCACCTTTGTTTGCTTATCATACAGAGCTTCAAAAAGCACTGATGTTTGTTTGCCAGTTCCAAAACTCACCATGACAAGAGGAAAAAAATATGTTTCTTCTTGTACTTATTAGAGGCAAAATATCCCAATGCCTTTTGAAGCTTTCAAGTTAAGCGGACTTAGAACCTAACTATAGACAGGAAACCTACTGAAGATCTTAATTCAAAAATTAGAGGACTTCTGTAATCACACACATGTAAGAAGGTTCTTCTGTCACAATACAGCCAACACGTCCCTACATCTTGGTCAGGAGGCCCCCAGTCTGAGCTGAAATTATTTTTGTGCTGCAGTTGATGGTCAGTTCTCTTTGCAAAATCCACAATCCAGTCCAAATCCAAGTTTGAGATTGCAGACGAATACCACAAAAGTAAAAATCATGTTGATTTAACCCACACTATTTACCATGGAAAAAGCCATTTTTAAAAGGATGCAACTGTGACTGAGAAAATAAAACAAACAAATGGAGCGTTTATACCCCACTCACCTTTGTGTCATAAATACACGTTAATGGAAGAAAGCAGCAATCAGCTGCTCAAGGCTTCTGATTCACAAGCTACTTACAGCGCAAAGTTACAACATTCTCTTGACACAACAAAATCTGGGATGGTTTTCCTTAAATCACTGCACTCTAAAATGCAGCTATTTCACAGGAGCGTCAGCTTACCCAGCCCTGCGTGTACACTAGGAGCAGCAACCTTCTTAGTCATTTTAGCTCGTGAATCAAAGCCCTTAGAAACCAGCGCTCAAATCACGAGCAAGCTTCTCTTAGTACAATAATTCTCCTATTCACTTTAAAGCGTGTATAGATTCTTACATAGTGTGCCTTGACACATTCACAGAATGCAGTGCCACGTACAAAAAAAATTTCAGTAACAACAATACCCAACATATATTTATATACACACACTAAGTGTCTAATTGGTGTATCTAACACAAAGGGCTGTGAAAAGCAAGAGATACAATTAGTGAATGCTGATGAGCTGGCAAGTGACGCCCTAACTGACACAAAGTGTTCGCTTTTTCATGAATGAAGTTTGTGTTGCTCAGTCTTGGAGCGTGGAGACCCAAACAGTTTAGCCAAACAAACAAAGTAAAGCCATGCAGCCCTGATGAGCCCAAAACTTCTGTACTTTTGACAATGAAAAAATGCAGCAGTGGAACCAGCCGGCCTGAGTCATCATGCATTTAAAGCAATTTAATGAGAGATAAAAGTAGACTCATGGACTGAATAATACTTACAGGGTTATCAATTTACCTGACCCATAATTTTCCAAGCGGCTAACAATTAAGAAAATACAAGACATGTTCAATTTACTTTTCTTTATCCATACAGGACAAGAGCATGCCAACAAATGGAGACAGAACATACATTCTTCTACTGCCAAAGAGGGTTAGAACTCCTAAGTTATTTTAACTTCAGTTGTTTTAACTCTGCTTTATCAGTGACTAGGCAATTGTTCAAAGGTGCTGTTTCTTTCAGAGGTAGTGAAGACCTTTTATTTTTTTTAATAGGGTAGTGGGGTGAGGTAACAGACAGATACTGATTTTATTTTTTTAAATGAACTGGTTTTAGAAAATGCAGGCAGCATCTAACAAGCAGCATCACGTGAGATATCACAGAGAGAAAGAAAAGACAAGCTGACAGTTTAAAAAAAAAATAAAATCTTTGTAATTTCAAAAAAAGATGGCACCCACCCAGTAGTACACAAAGACATCAAGTCCAACTTCTGAAAACCTAAACATGAAGTGGTATCACTGAGGCGAAGTGCACACACTAAACAGCATGCTGAAAGGAACACACCATTGTGACCACCATGAAGTAATACGGTATCAGAACGCCGCTGGTTTGGCTGGGAGTCATTAACTGACAAAGAGCCATGCTTTCCAAGGGTTTGATCACATGCTTACAACAGACTTTGCCAAACCACCGCATAGGCACCAAGTACACAGTTGAGACCACAAGCCCATTTAACAGTTAAGCAGACAGTTAATTTTGAGCACAGACTTCAATTAACGGGACAAGCGTGCTTAGTTCGAGGCACATGAGTAACTGTTCCAAAGACTGGAGGCTTAAAGAAGTCCTCGCGTTCTTCTGTAGTGAGCTAAACATCAGGAAAAGGTCTCAAATGTTTGTGCATGTCTAAATCACACTCCTGAGACTTACTTCATCCTACCAACTTTAATCAAAGGATTATTCACTTGTCTTATCACATCATCTCCAAAGAACAGTCAAGCCTAGATTAAAAAAAAAACCAAAAAACCACAAAAACAAAACCCACACATCAGTCAGGCAGAAAGTGATCATTACTATGAAGTCCTAGTTCTGAGATCACTGATTTTACAGTACTGTAACATCTCAACAAAACTGCTTATTTGTATTAAGGCGGACTTGCTTCAGAGGATGAGCGTCACTAGAAGCCCTCTGAGTTCCACGCAAAACTCTACCCCTGTGGAGGAATTTTTTGCTCTCCCATCTCAATCTGAGGCTCATCTTTCCAACAGCTTCCTTGTTCTGGAGAAGAAGTAAGGCTTAGGCATACACAGAGAGAATGTCTGCTTGGCTGCTAAATCCAGCTGATGACCAGCGCTCACCACTTCAGCCTCCTGCTTTTTTGTCATCCACATACCCACTGCCAGTCCATCTTAAACCATCCTCCAGAACTACGAGTCTTACCACATCACTTTTCTGATGATGTTTCTCATGACCCCTCCTCTCTGCTGCAGACAGACTCTTGTTTTGACACCTGCATCAGTTTATTTTTGATCACCTGGCTTTTCCTGCGCTTCTCTGTTGCGGTAACATGGTGGTTGCTACTTGATTTTTCTTGCTGATGACACCTTTGCAGCTTTCTGGAGGTAAACCCAAGAAAAGCGTGCAGATTCTTCCCTCTCTTCCCATTTAGATCGCTCCCAAAAACTCCCTCCCTTGAGCCCAGCTGTCAGTTACAGTCACTCATCACCGTAGACCACATTTCACTGATTACGATGGTGCATCCTCACATTATGGGTGCTCTAAGATTAAAGGTGGGAAACTTAAAAGACCTCCTTACATTAGCTGAATAACATCTTTTGATTTCAGCATCTGTTAACTGCTCAAAAGCTATGAATCAATCCAGCTGTCTTTACAAGATTGCATCTTTCACACAGGTATAAGCAATGCAAAAAAAAAATATGGCATTATGACAAATACTACAATGATTATTCTTTAGCATGTGACTAGTTAAAGTCCAGTGACACGTCTCTTTATTTCTACTCTCAATACAACTGTCAGCATCAAGAACTCTCTATATTGGGAATTTAAACACAGTTCCTATTGTGTGTATGTGGTCTCATAACCAAAATTTTGTTTGGATTCAAAGCAAATAAAGTCAGAATTTTCCTTGGCCCCAGATACAATAGATTAATTCCTTAACTGCAAGCACAGAATACATTTAGAGGTGGAAGAAACTGCCCAATTCACTATTACTAACTATTATTCAGTTATTATTAACTTTAAATTATTAACAACTTTAAAATGGCTAGGACAAAAAGCCCCAAACTCACTTCAACACCCCCTGCACTGCTGGTGAACAGCATGGGAGGAGCACAGCAATATTGCTTCTTTGCCCTCTGACTCAAGACAAGTTTCCCTGCATTTTTCCTCGGTGCCTTTTTTCCCTTTCAGACACACAAATACATACTTTCGCACAACTGAGAGAAGGAAAGGGACATAGGAAGTTAAAGCCAGAAACAGCAAAGCGTCCCCAACTTATTAAAAAAAAAATTAAGAAAAATGTAAAAAGCACAGTTATTGCCAAAAAAAAATAATCCCTGCCATTTTACCTACTATAGTACTAATTCTCACAATATACCTCAAAGCCAGAAAGGACACATTACCAGATCTCTGCAGGCTCATTAACAAAAGCACATGAACTGGAAAACATTCCAAGGAGGTTATTTATGCAAGTGCCAAAATCAACACACCAGTTTCGCCAGCGTTCCAGTGCCAGGGTGGGATTTCAATACCAAAGAGTCACCAGGCAGGTCTTTCAAGTTTAAGGGGAAAAACACTTGTAACTCTGAACAGGTTTAGACATTCTCAGTTCTTGCCGAAGTCTGTTTCGCCACACAGCTCAGTGAGAGGGATCACGCTACAAGCTGAGATACTGAAGATGGAATCTGCCAGTGACTCAAGTCTTGGTCAGACGTTCAGCGTTTTACCTTATATATCAGCCCCAGATACAGAAGAACCTTTGAACCAGGAAACTTTGAAGAGGTATTTGCATATAAACTCCTCAACAATCCCAAATCAAGAAATCTTACACCAGAAGGTACAGACTGGTTTTACAAGTGTGCGCTGAAATGATCTGGCAATGTAATGGTTTGACAGGTTGACCCAAAAGCCAAACCTAGTAAACTGCTAACAAAACCAAAAAACCAACCAAACAAAAAGCCCCATACCACCACAAAAAAAAGCTAGAACACATAGATTATCTCTTCAGGTTATATTAGAGCAGGCACATTGTTTCTGCCATCCTATCTATAAAAGCCCTCTTTGCTACAGGAATGATTCTGGAGGGAAGGACAGAGATCCAGCAGGTAGATGCGATATTGGTTATATGCACTCTTCTGCCTAGCAGAGTCCCATTTTTTCTATACACATTACCAGACTATATGTCTTTGTCCCTCTCCAACATAAACTAGTAAAGGCCTGTTCTTCACCCATTTCTTATAAGGATGAAGACCACAAATGCACAGCTGTTCCAGCACTCTGTAAGGCAGAGAAAGAACAGGAGGGAAAGGAAAAGAAGGGGAAGACACCGAGCAAGAATCTCTGCAATGCATACTCTACTACTGCATCTGACTTTGCTTCTGTGAAGGGGGAACCAGTGTACAAGCACTAACACTGACTGACGTGCCAAGGTCTGAGACCCCAGTCTTCGCCATACTATCTCAGGAGACGTTTTACACAACTCACAGCAGCAGGGGTGTTCAAAACGACTGCTGTCAGAAGCTCGTGCCTGGCTTTAAATAATAATTAGTCAGTTTGAAATGAAAATAAACAGAAAATAAACAGTTCTCACTGTCAAGCAGAACCTTCCAACAGACAGACAAAGGGCAACACGTTTTTCACTTTTCCTTAAGTGCTCTACCAATGCATTTTGTGGTTCTTTTTTCCCCTCAAATCAGTAATGATGGGAAGGAAAATGGAAACTGAACATTTCACCAGGGCAACAAATTGTTCCTCTCCCTGCCATCCAAAGGGAAACTCAGCATTGGGATCTTTGACATTATCAGCACCCCTGAAGCTGCTCCTGTGGATGCTTTGCATAACAGCAAACAGCACTCGTGATACCTCTGCACTCTGTTTACGCAGAACGTTTTTCTTTTAGAGCTATGAAATGTGACTCTTCACCGAATTCTTCTGAATTTTAACCAGAAAACTTGTCCTTCAGAAATGTCCACATTTGGTTTAAAGCAAAAAGCTACTGGTTAAGAAAAATACTACACAAAAAAACGCATCTGCAGGAACAGATGGAATACGAGCAGAGAGCAGTACATTTCTTTAGGTTTTTGAAACTAACATTTCAGCATTGTAAGAAGGCCATCTAAAGACTTTGAGGGAAAAGTGTTTTACTGCACAGCTTAAGCACAAGCAATTGAAACTGAAACTTGAAAAATAGAAACTGAAAAGGCTCGTTAGGTCGATGGCAGGTTCTGCAATACATGCATATTAACAGTACTTTGAGACAAACCACTGCATCAGTTGCTTATGCTTTCTATTTGTTACCATTACCACCTGGGAATTCAAAATCCGCCAATCTAGAGGGAGGATATGACCCTCCAGTTGGAGAAGGACTGACTTCCTTTAAAACAAAAAAAATAAAAAAAAATTTAAAATTCAAAGAGCAAAACATACTTTAATGAAGCTTTCTGGAAATCTTATTCTAATGTAATTTCAAAGTGTTTGCTCTGATAAGAAAGACAGATAGGTGTAGAGACCTTACAAGAAAATAACAACAACAAAAAAAATCTGTCTCAAATAAGTGGATGCCAAGGAGCTGCTTCCTCTCCCTGCAAAGCTCACAGGGAACCACAATGTACTATCTTCATTTCCTGGGCTTTCTAGAACTCCTCAGCTCACCTCATTAAGGTAACACCATTTCCCCATCACGTACCTTCTCCAAACACAGACTCATCCCTGCCTTTATCCCACCCCTTGTGGAGGTGTCCTCTCCCTTCTCCCTCATGTGCACAAACGCTCTCCACACGTGTTCTTGTACTTCACCCTTCGATACCCCCAACTCTTTCCCCAACAATGGGACAACGCCTTCCACCTCTGAAACCCACTTCTGGTTCCAAGCCTCCAGATTCCTGTTCGGCATCAATCCCTCTGTTATTTCCCCGGACAGACCCACTCCATACTCACCCTACTTCACCTGCTTCTGAAGCCGAGCTTCTCCTCCCACCTACTCCTGTCCCTCCTTCCAAGCCACACTGCTCACCCTCATGCATTGTCTTAGTGCTTACACACTACACAAGCTATTAATGGCCGTTCTGGAAATAAAGTGTATCAGTAAAACTTTACATGCTATAACAAGCTCAGAACAATTCTGCCTTAAGGTAGACTAGCCACAAAATTGTATGAGTCTCAAGTACACACAGTTTAGGACACATGTAATACATTAAATTAAATTCTTTGTAAAGACATGGAAAGTCTTCTGCTGAATGAGCACAAGATCAAAATTGCCATCATATCCCAACCCAGAAACACAGTTTTCCCAAGGTCCTGCCTCCTGCTAGCATTTATGCAACCTGTGCATCTGGGTACGCTCTCTGCAATTTTCTGCTCAGAACCACCATCACTTCTGTGATGAGGAGACACTGTTCTACTAGAGGAGCTGCAGTACTCGTATCTTCTCTTCCCTCCCTCACCTTCCCTCGTTGGCTTGTAAATGTAAAACATACATTTACAAACCAATCTGTAAAGGAGGAATGAGGGCTACCGTGGAGCCCCCATTAGGTCACCAACCTGTGGCAGCCCAGACCTGGGCCACTGGAATTGTCGCTTCCAGTGCCACAGCAGCATCCTCTGCTCCTGCTCGATCCCTCCTTTTCAGACCATTGGCTCTGTCCCATCTCCTCACACCTCCTCCTCAAGCTCTCCAAGCTCCCTAAGTAAGCAGGCCTGAGCAAGACTGTGAGCTCATTCCTCTCAATTCCCATCCATCTGCTGACATCTGCTCCTAAAGTGACTGAAAGTGGTGAACAAAAGCTACAACCTCAGTCACGTTAAAAACAGGCAGGAAAATGAAGGGGGAGAACTACTTGAGCAAAAATCGGGGAGAAACAATAGTGCATGCAGAACCAACTTACAGTCCCATGCTCCAATCACAGGATGCTGCTTCTCCAGATCTCTTTCCGGAATTTACTGCTGAACTAAACTTGTAAGGCCTTTGTTATATTTAGTTTCACAACAGAAATTCTCGCCTCATTAGAGAACATAGCAGTAAGATGTGAGGTATCAGTGATCTTGGTCACGTCAGGTCCTCATATTTACAGGCAAAAGTAGTCCTGAGATCTCCCAAACCAAAGAGACTTGGCAAAACAGGCTCTGAATCATTTCTCAGAATATGAAACCTTCCCTTTGCTATTGCTCACAAGAGTGAGGCGAGGAAAACTCCGGCAGTGTTTTTATACTATATGCAGAAGAGGCATATTGATGTTCAAATGCATTCACTCTACTAGAACTCACAGTCTTCAAATAGTGCTGGACCTGACACCCACACTGGGAATTACTAATTACAAGCTAATTAGATCCAAGCCTTCTTGTTGAACTGCAAAGACATTTTGCACTTACAAGCCACCAAATCACCACAGCTGCTGTTCAGATTTATGCTGTTCAGATCTAAGGGACAAGCTTCTGGTTGTGAGCCAGTGGATCAAAGCTGCCTGCTACTTCTTGCAGGCATTTGAAATCAAGAGTTTTCTGTTTGTATAATCACATCCGTGACAGTTAATTACACAAAGCTTACCTCTTTGGGCAAAGATGTTAATTTGTTTCTATCGGCATTCAAATTGTTCAGTTTCTTTAGTTTTCCAATGCTCTTCGGCAATGACTGTACCAACAAAAACAAAACAACATGCAAACAGAATTCGTAAATTCAGAGTCAGAACAAAACTTATCTCACTTTAAAAGTAATTATTTTAATAGACTTATTTAGAGATCTAATCAATTATTTAATTTAATAGAATTTATTAAATTTAGTAGAATTAATAGACTGATCCATTTGCAAAACTGGAGTGTAGTTAAACCTTATTACTACCAGGCCTTCCAAAGGAGATAGTAGTAGTGTCCAGGAACGTCAGTTTCTAACACAAATTCACTCACGAGTTATCTCTGCACTAAGATTGTAGATGCACAGCAGCTGTTAAGAGAAGCATGTATTCAGAATGTCCACATTATCTAACTTTAGGCTCCCTAAATAACTAATTGAGAGGCAAGCTTCTAACTTAGGTGCTCTGAACTGACCCCTGGAGAGGCGCCCTTCTACCTTAAGCTCCTAACTCAACGAAGGTCCAACCTAACTTAAGAAAAGCTCAAACCTAGATTTTTGTAAACACTCCTACTCTTCATGTGTCAGTGTCATGTGAAGGCAGTTTCAAAATAACGGCAGGAAACACCTAATGGAAGGAAGTCTGAGATTTTATTTTAATTGACCACATACCATATTTAATACCTGGCTGGAGCACATCAGCAGAGCAAGGGACAGCACAACAGCAGCTCTGCAGCACTCAGGGCTTCTATTCAGTGCCAGCAAGTCTGGTCCAGATAATGCACAGCAAAAACCAGCAACAGCACAATGCAGCACAAACTCCACATTAAAAACCAAATAAAGTAAGTGATACCTGCACTCCAAGTGCTCCAATTCCCTTACTGGTCATGAAAGATTCAAGAGTGAATATGTAATTGCACAAGCCTTTTGAAGGGAGGGTTGTTACTACACACAACTTGATCTTCAGCATTCACTTAACAGGTTAGAAATAAGATGCATTTAAAAGAAACTCACTACTTAACAGTAGCAATGGTGAGTAGCTTTATGAGCCAAGCGATTCAGCAATTAGCAGCTGATCTGATTACCTCCAGCCATTTGAGCAGCCATGACCATGCTTACCTGCAGCTGGTTTTCTGTTAGAACTAATTCAGTAAGGCTTTCGCAGTCTCCAATTGAATCTGTTAGTTGTATAAGTTTGTTCTGATCAACCTTCAAAATGGAGAGCCTCCTCAATTTTCCTGGACAGAAAGAACACAGCATTTGTTTAGCTTAGTATCCTCCAATACCTGCTTTAATTCCAGAAAATGATTCTGATGCAAAACTTACAGAAATCTTCTAACACAATTACTTTTTTTTTTTTTTTCAGGTAAAAAAACAATTCAAGCACTGCTTCACTTAGCGCTTGAGCTATTTTTGCAAGTTCATAACATCACTGAATTCTTGTTAAATATAAATATTCATATCCAATATTTAAGCATATTAAATTGTATTAAAGTTGCAATCTGAATGGTAGCCCATGTAAATGTCAAGGACATGTCTACCCAAAGGCCTATAAACAGGATAAATTAATGTGTTCTTTTTTTTCCTCAATTATACAATGTTTATTAACAAAGAAGTGCTCAGCTCACCTATGCGCCTACTCAACCACAGCAAGAAAGGCTTGCACTGAAGTGACAGCCCAAACCCAAACAGGATGAAGGTCCCTTTGTCCTAATACAGAACCCAGTTAAGTCAGACATGAAACCCAAGTTTATGTTTTTAGAATAGAAGTCAAACTTCTTTGAAGGTCTTCTCCCCAGGAAGGACAAAACACTATTTCAGAGGAGAAAGCTCACCTTGTTCTGCTCCTTTCTACCATAACGGTCTTTAGCACAAAGCAGAGCTGACCCGGGCAGAGCCCAAGAGAGAGAATTCAAGAGGCATCACTAGCTGCTGACACCTCCCCGCCCACCCCAACATGGTCCAAAATAGCTGTAATAGGATGGCACATCATATTCACTGATGATGTTAAATCACAAAGAGATGGCTGATATAGAGAAAGGCAGCAACCTAAACAGAAGCCCGAGGTTCAGCAAGGAGAAGGTGCAGAGCTCTGCACCTGGGTGGAATAAAGCCAAGCACCGGTACACACTGGGAAGTGATGGGCTGTACAGGAGCCCTCCTGGAAAGGACCTGGGGGCTATGGTGGGCACCAGGCTGAATGTGAACTAGCAGTGAGCTCTCCCTGGAAATAAAGTTAACACTGGCTGGACCACGTTAGGAGAATTGTGGCCAGCAGATCAATGGAAGTTACCATACCCCATCTACTTGGCACCAGTGAGGCCGCATCTGTAAAATCATGCTCAATTTCATGTCCTGTCCTGTCTATCCCCCCTGACTCCCAGTTCAAGTGAGATGCAGATGGAGGTCCAGCACAAAGCTATCAAGATGGCCAGGGCACATGTGAGCTGAGGGACAGAGAGCTGGCTTTGTGGACTCCAGCAAAGAAGCAGCCAAGGCGGGATCTAGGAACAGCCCACAACTACTTGAAGGGCTGCTACAGAGAAGACAGAGCCAAAGTCTTCTCCACAGTGTCAGGCAAGACAGCAGGGGCCACAGATTGAAGTGTGGGAGGTCCCAGCTGGACATGAGAAGCAGCTTCCTCACTGGGAGGTGGTAAAGCACTGACAGGCCACCCAGGGGTGATGGAGCCTCCTCTGTTAGGGGCTTTAGAGACTTGGTGAGACATGGCCGCAGATGATGTGACCTGCTGGTGTTGGTGAGAGCCCTGCTTCGAGGGCGCTACAGATCCACCAACCCAGCCACAGACTTGGGGATCAGCGGAGCCCCTCCCAGGAGCTTCCACAGGGACCAGCGATGTTCACTGCAACCACAACACCAGATTTTCTCCATTTTGCATAGTAAGTTCCAATATTACACAAAAGGAATAAGTGCTGTAGCCCTACCCAATTTTCCAAACACTAGTAATCTATTATATTCGCGTAAGTAGTAAATTTTTTTACCTTTGTAAAAAATCACATCCAGAAAATGTTACAAAATGCATGTGCAAACTAAGCCTGGCCTGAAATGGCTTGGCCCCTTGCAATTGCATTCCTTGGTAAAAGTTCTCCATTTAAGAGGCTTCTCAAGAAGCAGCAGCTCCTCTTGTTCACCAGCGGGTGCTACAGACCAGCTCCCCTCGGGCAGGCTGCGTGGGCTGCAGCCTTTCAGAAGGCACAGCTCCATTTCTGGTGTACAGCAACTGTACGGGACAGAGAGGGCTGCCACAACTCTCCACCAAACCCACCTGAGCCAACTGGAGGACCCACAATAGTCACCCCACTCACACAAGTTTAACTTTTAGATAAACATTTATCTTTTCTTAGGCTTATACAGCATACGGAGGGAGGGAAAAGGTCTGTCCATTCTTTTCCCCATTCCTGGTTAAACTACATTCACAAGTCCTCCTTCCCCTACACCTTTTTTTTTTTTTTTTAAAGAAAAAAAATCCTGGCAAGAAGCAGCATGGTTTTGCAATGTGAAACTCTCCAGAAAAACAAGTGATGAGTAGCAGAGAAACAACGCCTCACTGACTACTTGTCACAACTACAGCAGGGGTACAAACATTTACCTGAAAAAAGGCACTGGTAATGCTTCAGATAACATTCCTCAATTATTAAACCTGTTTTAAGGGGTCAGACACAGAAAGGTTGTAGTTTGGATCCTCAAGGGTGAGGAGTAAGTGGTCTGAAGTTGGAATAGCCTTCCACTGGCTTCAGTATAGGATTAATCACATTGTCCAATGGAAGGTAATTACACATCCCCACGAAAAAGGAAGCCTTTTTTGTAGTGATACTGTCAGTCAGTCTTATCAAGTGACCTACAGCATGCTACAAGCTAGGATTTTACAATGTTAAAGAGTTATGACGGTGGACGCAGTAGGAACAGAGAGGATATATTAACTTTCATTTTGTTCGGGTAGGTATCAAGTGAAGGCCAAAAAAGGATCATGAGCTAGTCATTATGCAGACAATTAAAATGCAAAATTAATAGAGCTATGCATTTCATACTAAGCAAAAAAAAAAAAAAAAAAAAAGGCTGATTTAAGCTCATCTCTCGCACAAAAAGACTTCAAAAGACTTGAAAACAAACAACTTCCAATTTATGGTGGATTAAATGGTTCTGTGTGATAGCATTCACCTTGTACTTACCAATGCCATCAGGTAAGACCTGAAGTAAATTCTGAGAAACAAGCAAGTCTGTTAAAGAAGTCAGACCACTAATTTCTTCAGGAAGGCATTCCAATTTATTTTCAGAAACATCCAGACAAAGCAGGTTTTTCAGGTTTCCTACTTCCTGTGATACAAGACAAAAAATTTAAGTCATGCCCAAACACGTAACAAAGCAATTTGAAAAATGTACCAGCGCAACAAAATTCCAGGAAGAAAAACAATTCTCTATACAACCTCTAAATCGGCCATTCTTCGTATGACCTCTAAATGCCGGAAAAAAATGAAATAATTACATTCTACATATAATAAACCAGCCAAGTGATTCAGTCACAGTTTCTTATTCTAACTATTAAGACTGGCTTCAGTAGTCAGACAAGGTATGCTGAGCACACCCAGGCAAGCACCAGCCAAAACCGGCGTTTTCCTCAAGACTGCAAAGTTGTTTTTTCAGAACTCCAGATTATCAGCCTCCATGTAATTAAAGTCTGCCCCTCCCAATTAACCCTAGGCAAATTAGGATTAGTTTCTCCTGGCTGATACAGCAACATGCCATGACATCTAGGGATTCCGTATCTTCACATCTCTCAACTGCAACAAATGTAGAAATAGGAATTGGGAGTGTTGCTCTAGCAAGCATATTTGAACTGCCAAGTTATACTGCCATCACCTACAATTATTAAAGATTACTTAGGGTTTTTTTACAGTGGTAATCTACCAATTAGCTAGAAAGTCTGACAGAGAAATACCTCTGCCCCTATTAGCCATCAGAGCACCCTCCCATTCCTCATGTACACAGACACCCCCGTACGTGCTCTGAAATAGTTCTCATTTTAGTCATCCAAATAATCTTTCGGAGAACAGAACGTCTGAGGCAGAAGTATCCTTTACTTTTACATATATGAAATTTTCATACACAGCCTTGATCCTAACTCACAAGATCAGTCCTTTCATTTTGGAAATGTTTGCCTCTCAAGAGGATCTTTCATTAAACGCAAACACACACCCTTTATCCTACAAGTTCATCTCTTGGACATTAGACAAAACACACAATAATGGCCAGCTTCAATAAAAGCAGCTGCTGAAGTCACACTTGACCTTTTATGAATGATTATCAGTGTTTAACTACATACATCTATTTAAAAAATGATTAGGCCAAGCCAACAACAACAAATTCAACGAAGCCCAGTAAACTGTAACTGATTTCCAAGTTACACCGTTGAGAATGAGATCAATACAGCAAATAACAGCAATTTGCAAGAGGAATAGGGGAAAACAAGTTTTAACTTGGCTCTAAAGGAAAAACAGGTAAAAGAAACCATCCCACACGTTATCACAGTTCTTAAGAATGGGAATTTAGAAAGCTGTAAGCTTTAAATGCTAAGGCCCCTCATCCCATGACTGATGTCAGATGGGGGATTTGCCTGCATAAATCAAAATTTCTATTTATGGCAACAGTTCTATCCCTGTACTTCTCCCAAACACTGTATTTGAATGGAAGAAGGTCATTGTAAAAAGCAAGGACTCATCCTCAAAACGGTCAAAACTGCAATTCAGATGGATACAAAAGGTGAGGGTTAGTTCAGCCAATTAGTGGGTCCCTGATCATTGGGCCAGAACTGTAAACAGAGGATGTCATCCTATAAACTGAACAACGTGCCTATTAGGAAACAATTCCTTTGCCAAAATGTTTAAAAGAAAATGTCTGAAAACATATGATACGATACACAAGGCCTCGCAGAGGAACTTACTAAAAGAAAACCCTTACACATCCAAAACCCAATCCAGGCAAAGTGAACTGCGAAAACTATGCAATTATAGATAATCTCCCTTTAGGCATGAATGAAAAGTTTTTCTTTTAAAAGCATCTTCAAAACAGTATCAGTGGAGCTCATCTTTACCTGAGGTATTTCGGCTAATTGGTTTCCATCCAACCAGAGGTCTCTAAGATTGAAAAGTGCACCAATTGTTTCTGGCTATAACAGAGAAAGTAATAATGTTAAGTAACACAGGAGCTTCAAGTAAAAACCATAAACGGCCACCTCATAATTATAGTCTAAGTAAACCAATCCTTACTCCAAACACTATTTAGAAGCGCCACGGTTAAATGCAGCAAGCAAGGGTGACTGTAAGCATTTGGGAACTCCATCATACAAATTAATTGTTATAGCTTAACAAGCTATCATACTTTACCTGACATGCACTAACAAATTGCATGCGCACTCTTAATCTACTGCAAATCCAACATTTAATTGAGTCAGCTTAAGGGAGATGACAGATACCTTTTGGTAGATCTATCTGCCACACAGCCCTCGACAGTTTGCCTCAGCCCTTTCCCAAATATTCCTACTCTCACCCTGGAAGTAGCTGAGCTTTCATCTGTGCTCAGCCCTTCCAGCTCCCCACAGAAGCTCGTGTCTTCATTGTAACTGCAAGTGCAGACAAGAGTTTCTGCCCTTCTGCTCCTTTCTCTTTCCATAGAAAAACCCTGTGCATTGCTCCTGTTTTCCAGAGATCAGTTGCAGTTTTTTGTGTGAATATCGTACTGAACAAGACCAAGCACATATGGGTAACACCAAATCGCTGCCAAAAATTCATCTGTACAGATAAAAAGACTCTCCCCCCATACATTTTTCTTCCTTCAATTTTGGACATCCTACGACCCACTTAATCTAAACGACGCGTAAAACAAGACCAACGTGCACTTTCAGTGGCATGTTCTCTTACCAAGTGATAAAGTTCATTGTTTCCTAAATCAAGTTGTTCTAGTCGCTGCAGCTGGGCAAGTGATCTGTGAGATGAGATAAGCCAAAACAAAACCACATCAGACTAAACCAACAGAAACCCCATGTATTTGAATGAGCTCATTTTACTGAAACTCGTATTTCAAATTACAACGTATTGTACACAGACAGTTATTTTACTGCACATAGGCTATTTGCAGTAATATCTTACTGAAAAAAGTGCTTTGGGTTGTCAGTATAACTGTATGTCCTTGAAACTTAAAACTTAGTATAGACAATCAAACCATTATTATTTATTTTAACCATCAGTCCCTCAGGGTGGACAATGACATATAGTTTAGCAGAGCTGGTTAGGTTTATTTTTAGGGGAAATTTACAATTACACACTGGGTAAAAATTCCTCACAGTGATCACACATAACAGACTCAATAAACCCATCATTTATCTTCTCAACATGATCTATCCATTTCTGAAGTATTTCAGGTTGGATGCAGAGCCCAAAAGGATGTAAAAGAAGTTCTCTGAACATGAACAGGCACAGATGGCCATCCTTCTCCTTCAAAAGCAGTCTGTTGTAGAGCTCTTGCTTGCCTTCCCCAAAGGAAATAGCACGAAAGCCAGCGAGACTCGTCAGCTGCATTACTGACAGTTCACATTTTCCAGGAGCAATAAATTTGTCAACATTTGTGATAGCTTCATTCTGACACTGCATGGCAAAACCCAGCTACCAATTCCTATCTTCTGACCGCTGACATTTAAAGTATCTTGTGGCTCACAGCTATAAACAGCCACAACCTAGGTACTGGGTGACTGACAAGAAAAAAAGGACCCCAAAGCGACTGGGGAACAGGTTCTGATTAAAATAGGTTAAATCTATTACAGTGTCTATTAGATTATCTAAACAAGCAGAATAGGAGTCACCAAAACTCTTGCAAGAAGCAGCCAGAGAGTAAAAGGAAGGAAACTCCTTCCCTAGAGAGAGAGGCAGCCAAAAAAGGATCCCCAAACTGTCAGATACCCAGTTAAGCTTACAAAAGACCACTCATTCCTCTGATGCAGACAGCGTAGAGACATCTAGATACGTTCTCCCCTACACGAAAAAAACCCAACACTGTGGGTGGGGTCAGACTTCAGACATCAGCAGGCCTAGTTTGTCACTGAGGCTTTGATCTCCAGGTTTTGGAAGCTTTTGGTTCCTGAGCCCCCAACACGAATGCTGATTTAAATGCTCTGAAGGTCTAGAGTTGAAATCTCTGAGATTCTATTACCCTGCTTTCCCGAGTATCCTACTTTCATGGCATTTCAGCATGAGAACAATCCAAACCACCGTTCCCACTGCTGATGCTTTTGTTCAATGTGTGCAGGAAGAAACATTTGGTGCTGCTGTATTTTATTGTTACTTAGAGCAAAAGCAATGGCCACAGACTGCAGGCTCCTCCTGCAAGCCAAGTACAATTAGAAGTAATGGATGTAACTAGGTGTTGCTAAAACAAAGCTGTCCTCATAGATGTTGTCAACAAGCACCAAGTATTTTTTCCTAGCTGTCATTCAGTTTCATATGTTAGCACATCTTAAGAATAAGAACATTTTGCGTTAATATAATCAAACACATTAAATGTCACTTACTCAGGTAAATATGTCAGTAAATTTTCTCGAAGTTCCAGTGAAGCCAGGTTATAAAGACTGAAGGAAAAAACCAAACAAACCATATTTTAATGCAATCTTAATTTTTTTTTATATTCCATGCTTTCAGGAGAAACGTGTGTGCTTACACAGTTTAAAACAAAATTTTAAAATTGCTCTGAGTTGATTTTTTTTGTTGTTGTTGTTTTGATTCAATCAGACCATCATGTGAAAGGCAGCACGCAAAGACTGGAAGTTTTTGCTTGTTTCTCCGTGAACTGAAAGTAGTTAACACTGAAGCTAGAAAGTAAAGAGACAAAACACAAATTTCTATTTGTTAAAAGGCCATAATGGCAAGTTACTGAAGAGAGCATAGCTGTATGAATTGCATTTACTTACTCGCTTTCAGAATCTGGCGTGGGCTACCAAAGTTACAGAGCATCAGGTAAACCCATCACTGCTCTAACGACGGCATGCTCATTACTGTAAGTGACATTATGCTTCTAAGCAGCTCACTTACTCCATATCCCAGGCTTTTACTAACATCACCATAGCAACGTTCAGATTTTTTTCAGGGGTTTATTTATGACTAAATGGAACACAAGGAGTCAGACATTATCCCAACACTATAATCTGCTCTAATCTTCCAGCGCCCCAGGGAAAAATAAAAATCAAATATGGTGACTGCAAATAAGTAGTTCCCTGCAACAGAATATGTTCTGTCCTGGGGTGCAGGGGAGGGGGACAGAGTGCTAGGCCTTAAATAAAATCTAGATTAAAAAAGGAATTCCACTAAATTTGAAATGCACGTTAAATCTAAACCCAAAATGGTTTTGTATGTACACTTTAGGAAAAAACCAACAAGCTCATGTTCTCAGACCACTTAAAATTGAAGTATTTGTTTTCACTTCAAACAACACATACACACTGAACTACAGGATCTTTAGTTATCCCCAGTAAAAAAACAGCTGATAACCTGAATAAAACTAAAGAATAACCCTCATACTGCAACTCCGATACAGCTATCTAAGTAGGGAAAGCAACATAACTGATGTAATGAACTATTAAAGGGAAAAGAAGATTTTTTTTCATGGATTGACTTTGGATGGTGTCTGAAAGATACATCCTTATTCCAAGCAATGATGTTGCACTGCACTCAAAACAGTGAATTAAATCTCACAGGAGCTTTGATTATGGTCTGAACAGTACTCCCCAGCTTTTAAAACAAGCACATTTTACCCAATAGGTTCTGCATTCCTCCAGAAGAAACACAGTTAAAAAATAGCATATAGGTGAAGATATTTTAATACAAGTCTACTACAAATTCAATTAAAAGATAAGTGAGAATAACTCAGCTACTGCCACTCAAAATCATTTGACAGAAAGGAGGTAGTAAGGAAGCCTTCATTCCAATTACACAAGAGAAAACTCTCACATAAAAATTCCAACACTATAAAACACAAGTCAAGATGGGACACGGTATCTGACATCCTCATGTAAACCAGGCCAGTGGAGGGGGGGAGGGAAGAGGAGAAGGAGAACCGTTTTTCTCCAAGAGGAACGTGAGTCTGCTCTTACTCACACTGCCACCCACAGACTGCCATTACATTTTTGTTTACAGGTTTTCCAGAAACCTATTCCAATCTTCCTTCGAATTTCTCACTTTCTCTTGAGGCTCATATTAGGTGAGGCCCATGATTCACTTTTATCAAGAGAATACAAAAAGGATGCGCACACCGCCAAGCTGCCTTGCTGTCTTGGGGTTTACAGATCACCTCGCATCTCCTTATCTCCCTCCCCATCACGTTGAAGTGTCAATGAGTAAAATGGTGCAATCTCTTAATTTCTCCTCTTACATCAGACACCACTTTGGCTGTGGTTAAACAGAAATCTTTGTCAGCAGAACCACATTCAACAGTAAGAACTTGGGAACCACCGTCTTAACCAGCCTCATCATACCACTAAACTGGGGCAGGGCAGCGAACCAGCTTGGGAAATTGATCCTGCTTAAAAATAACCCAACAAAAAGAAGAGTAACACAGATCCCTAATCCAATGTAGAATAAATCCCCTTAAACACCTGGGCCAGTACAACTGCCAAGGTGGTGCAAGGAAGGTATCTGGACTGCCCAAGCCAGAAGCACTATGAGGACTCCCTGGGTAGCTGTGTCCTCATGGGAACCCACCAACAGCTGGCTCTGCATCCAACTGAGCACCCTACATCTCAGACACCGAAAGTGGATGATCGCAGTCCCAGGCTAGGTTCTCTTCTTATGGGAGCCAGCTACCTACGGGGTTACATTTTCATCTCTAATGATGCAGCTTTCTGGGGAAGAAATGCTTTATTCAACAGCTCTTCTCATCCACAGCATGCTCACAGCTATAACTCTACCCTGGAACAAAACCAAAGGCGCTGCCCTCTGCCCCTTTAACCTAGCCTTTCTACTTCTTGCAAGGTCTTGAGTCCAAACTCAATGTAACGGGGCCCCAACAGGCAAAATGAAGCTTCCCACCAAGTAACATAAAATAGAGACTAAGTCTATGAAGTTTATACCAGCAAAGCTGCCCCATTAGACTAAGTATTATGTTTAAAGTGGATCCATCTGAAAGAGAGGAAATTTTTGACTCGTTACTCTTAAATTTCAGCTAGTTGCAGAAGTGGCTCCCAGCAAACCTATGTGCTACAATTTAAAATGGGAAAATGTGACAGTTATCATATAAAAGGCATGTTGATGTACTGAAGCACCAATCTCTGATGCATTACAGAGCTATAGCTATTCCTTAAATTAACCAAAAGGTTCTTAGCACGTGGTATGTTCACTAACATTTTTCTGGTTTTAAGCTATGTTAAGAAACAGGATTTTCAGTCATTTGCAAGAAAAATTCAAAATTTCTTGCTATTTTTCAAATACGTTTTCTGATTTAATAACATAACTAGATCAGATTGCTCAGATTGCTTCATCGTGTAAATCAGAAGATGAAAAGAACGTGAAATCAATAATTGAGAACAAAACTAATAGCAACAAAGTAGTCCACAAATGGTTGAAGTGTCTTTCCTGAGCATTCCTGACAGGATTTGAGAGAGAAACTCACAATCCAACACGGTCTACAGATAGGAAATACCGCAAATACTCCTTCATGTCTACCGCAGTGGTCTCCTCCAAAATAAAGGTAAGCCTAGAACCAGCCACTAAGATCAGAACCAAAGGATGTTGTTCTTCCAAAGCAAGTCAGTTTTTCTTTGGATTAATTACAAAGGGATTACTATTAGTACAGAATAACCATTTCAAAAGCAGATGACTCCCTGGACAACAGCACCTCAGTACAATAGGTAGAACAACATCAACTACAGTTTAAAAAAAAAAGAAAAGAANTCTGGACAACAGTAACTCACTATAATAGGTAAAACAACATCAACTGCTCTCTAGTTACCTTGGATGGAACTACATTGTCAGTGTACCACATGCATTAAATCTACTGTCTTGTAAACTTGTAAAATACAAAATTGAGATGAGTTATCGTAGTGCTTTAACTTTATTAGGGAGAGCTGCATTATTCCGCTATTCCAGGCACAGAAAGTAAGCTTTAAGAGTGACAATAGACAACACCATATATCCCATTTTTATCCCAGTCCTGTTTCTATCCCAGTCCCTGCAACAGGATAGGGAGCACCCATGTCCTTGAGGTGCACCAGCAAAGGCTTCTAAGGAAAGCATTGGGAAGTACAATTTGCTATTGGGAAGTACAAAATGCTATTCTCTTATGAACATGAAGTTAAAAATACAAAGGTAGAGAGAGAAATGTGGAAAAAGCTAGCAGAAAATGAAGATAAATTATAAAAGGACTAAAATAAAAACTAAAGGTACTTAGTGCAGTCCTGAGTAATGTGCTCTGGGCAATCCTGCTTTAGCAGGGGAGTTAGACTAGATGATCTCTAGAGGTCCCTTCCAGCTCTGAAATTCCATTATTCCGTGATTAGTCAATAAGAACTGGACAACAGCCTTCTCTTGAGTAATACAGGTCACACATTTTGACCTTCTGTCAAGAGCACCACACAGCTGAGCATGCAAGACAAGAAGTCAGGCTTTGTGAAACAAGGAAGCAAAGATGGAAGGGATGAAGATCTAAAGCACCTGCAGAAACACACGGCCCCATCTGTTCCCTTTCCAGCAAGTTTCACCTGGTTAGGGGGAATGTAAAATCCCAAATGTAGTTTTTCCTCATGTTTGTAAGACTACAAAAAGACGGGAACGACAGGAGAACGGGCATGGTCCCCATATTTATACAGAACAAGGGAAGGTCCTACACAATAATGCTGGCTAAGGTGAAAACACAGTATGGATTTTGAATTTGGTCTGGTGTTACATTTTTTATGCAGCAGTAGCGATGGCTACAGAACACAGTCCAAGGATGCAGCATACAGAAGTGAGATTTTACGTCCACATTCTGGCTATTTCCACCAGTTCCAAAGGACTTTGGTTCATTGGGCCAGCATCTGAAGATTACTGTTACTTTGATAATGCCTGCCTCTGCATCTCTACACAGCACGTACACTCTGAAACATTCATCATGACACTAGACTGGGAAGGAAGGGAGTTTGAACTAGGCAACTCTCTCTTTTGTGCAGAAAAGGAACATGATGGTTTTTTCTGTCTGTCAAGGAGATGAGAAGATAGCTGTGGTACTCTATCACCACCATACAAAATGCATGAAACTCGCCATATTTAAATACGCTACAGCCCATCACCACTGCCCAAATAAAGCTACCAGTAACATGTATGACCCTACCCCAGGACACAGCAGTTAGGTGACCAGTCACTCATCTGACAGGATCCTATTAAGCTACTCCCATCCCATCAGGCTTCTAGCTGCATACTGACAACTCATTGAGAACCTGATTTTCCCAAGGTTAATTAGTCACTCCACAGCTCTCAAAATGCCACTTACTCAGACCATAAGTATTTGAAGGTACAGCATGTTTCTTTGGGACAGGCTCCTGCTCCAAGTTACTCCCAAAAGAGCACTCTTTATTTCACCCTCTCTTCATTGACTGTATCACTGACTGCAGAAAGAGCCTGAAAAGATCAGTCTCCAAACTCCCACACCAGTTGAATCCTGGGCTGCATCAAAAGAAGCGTGGCCAGCAGGTCGAGGGAGGTGATTCTGTCTCTCTGCTCCCATGAGACCCCACCTGGAGTACTGCTTCCAGCTCTGGAGCCTCCAGCACAGGAAGGACATGGACCTGTTGGAGCAGGTCCAGAGTAGAGCCATGAAGATGATTCAAAGGGCTGGAGCACCTCTCCTGAGAGAGGTGGGGTTGTTCAGCCTGGAGAAGAGAAGGCTCTGGAGAGACCTTCTAGCAGCCTTTCAAAATATAAAGGGGGCTTATAAGAAGGATAGAGAAAGACTTTTTACCAGGGCTTGTAGTGACAGGACAGGGGGCAACGGTTTTAAATTGAAAGAGGGTAGGTTTAGGTGGGGCATAAGGAAGATATTTTTTACAACGTGGGTGATGAGACACTGGAACAGATTGCCCAGGGCAGGTGTGGATGCCCCATTCCCGGGAGTGTTCAAGGTCAGGCTGGATCAGGCTTTGAGCAATAGGATCTGACGAAAGATGTCTCTGTGCACAACAGGAGGGTTGGATTGGATAATCTTGGAAGGGTTGGATTGGATAATCTTGGAAGGTCCCTTCCAACCCAAACCATTCTATGATTCTATGAAATTGGGTGCTTCAACTTGAGTGGTTTCAAGAGCTTCTGTAACATGCACCCCTTTCCAGAATTAATTACCACTTCAGTTCTTCCCTGTGTCTGCCTTATTTCACCTCCACACCGTTACTATACCTGCCAGCACCATATCCTTCCTCGGTGCCTGAAGAACCAGCTCCATGTGGATTTTTGGTGTAATGACACTTCCAATGCAACAAAAGAAAAAGTAGCCTCATAGGGAAGGAATATGCTTCCTGAATTTCATAGGATTGCATTAACATGTAACCATGTAGTTCGTGGTCTACACAGGCACAGCAGGCATTTTGCCCTCCTACTTAAAACGTTCATCATTAAATGCTTATTTCTCTTCTAACTACTGCTTAATGCTGGCATGTAACTAGACAAAGTTATCGTGAAAGAACCTTAAAATTCATATCCATTATATGGTAACCTACAAATAGTAGAGAATTGCAGCCAGTTTCTTTTTTTCCAAGAAGATTATTTCTCAAAAAAACCTAGTGTAAGCCTAAAGTATTTATATTTTTGTCAAATGTCAGCTTTAACCAGCCTCCTCCCTCATTGCTTGGTTATGCAAACCTCTTTTACAGTTTGACTGATAAAGAAGAGCAACAATAAATTTTTGTAAAATTAATCCAACAGAATTTAAAGGGAGAGACCTTAAACCCACAGCATGCAATAGGGGAGAGCAATTTTTTGCAAATTCTTAGCTACTGAATCACAGAAATTCTCACATAAGCCAGAAATTACAGTATTAGTTTCCTAAATAAGGGCACTTATCCATTTGAAAGCAAACTATCTTTACACATGTCAAGTCCTATGATTTTACCTCAGAATACAAGGGATGCTGTTAAAACAACCGCAAAGCAAGGTAACTAGATTTAGTTTTGATGAAACTGTTATTATGTCTCACCACTATTGTTAAAGACCATTCTTCCAGAAGCCATCTCTGAGAGCATTCTCCCTTCTCCTTCTTGGAGGCAAAGCAACTTTAAGTATCTTGCATCTAAGTCAAACACTACTCTTTCCTCTCAATTTTAGGCCTATAGTGTGCAAAGGAAAAGCACACGAGGTTTTCCTTAGCAGTCCACATCTGGAGCTTGACAAGCAGGACAGTACTTGAGTAAGAACAATTCCAGTAAGAAAATCTGAAAGTAAGGATTACGTTCTTAATACTTGCAATTTTCTACAGAGCTGGGAAGAGTGAACAAAAATTATGAGGGGAAAATGCTCCTTCCTTGAAAGACTGATTTTAAATAGGCACAAAACAAAGTGAAGTTGATAATTTTGTCATCCTAGACTTAAAGGACAAAGACACTGAAAGCCAGAGGAAGAGCATTTGCATAGTCACTTGAATAGAACTGTCATTACCATTAATTGGCCGGTAAAAAGCTCAGATCTTCCACAAGTGAAAACAGAAGGATAAAAAACATTAGTATCTTATCAGGCACTAACTGGAGGAAAGACTGAACAGACGGCCTGTAGTACTAGTCACATCCAAATTTTAAAAACAAAGGGAAATTCTACAGTTTATGGCCAAGGAAGTCCCTAAATATGTGACAGAGGTAGTCCAAGCTGCTAATTAAGACTAGTTTCTACGTAAGTTTGCTTTTCAAGTTGCTGAGATCGGTTCTACTCTTTCTCTCCCACACACAGCAACAAGTATGGTCCCAAAACCAGACAGGAATACTGAACTCCCTATGACCTTCAAAAGGCACCATTAAGAAGAAGAGAGAGATTCATAATTACGGCTCAGCCTCTTCACTTTTGAATGCTTTAACTGAACATTCTCCAATTTGCTTATCAAAACCACTGAAACAGGTTGGGGAGGCTAAGCCAATTCACTATTACAAGATTTCATTTTCAAATTATCTTCCATTCCACTCATGCAACGTCAATCTTTAATGACTTAAATAAAAAATGAATTTTTTTATTTCAAAAAAATATTGCTAAATATATCTTAAATATTTCTTCCTTGTGTAACATATAAGATGCAACATCTCTTACGTAAAGGCCAGAGTGCACTGCATTCACTATTACATTGTAAAACAGTGTTCCTGAAATAAACTTTTGAGTTCCTTCACATTTAGTTTTGGCATTTAGCAAACAGCTGTGATTAACACTGAATGCTCTACCTACTCAAACTCTGTAAATATTACTTGCAATGCTAAATTCAGATAAGCCAGAGTGAGAGCTTTTAACACTATTTATATCAGCCTGTCTGACCACCTACAGTCTTCTATGTATTTGCAAGACAAGCCTTCCCAGCACTTTTGTTGTCTCAAGTAAGACTGCATTTTAATCAGACATTATTGTGATAAACCTTGAAACAAAATTACATTGTCTTGTTCCATACGATTTTAAGAGCATTTTCCATTCTGTGTGATGCTACCAGATGTGTAATCTACACTTGAGGCATCTTAGCATACACTAAGAAAAATACAGTCAAGGACTGGCCCCGGAATCCATTGCCAGAATAAGTGTGCCATTCTGATCTGCTTCTGGATCATCTGCATTGAGCACATCATCCTTGCCTTTGAAGAACTTTTACTCTCCAGCTACCCCTATTCAGATCGACATTAAAGATTCTGAGTTCAGAAGTTGCCGAGAACTTCAAAATCTCTAGAATTAAACACACATAGATTAAAAAAAACCCCACCACGCTCAGAGACTTTGTTTCTCTAACATGAAATCTCTGGATACTTGTGGTTCCACAACTCTTGAAAAGCATGCCTGTAACAAATCCTTTCGCAAAACAAGGCTCCAAAGTGCAGGAACATTTGCTCTATTCTTTTCATTATGTTCACTGTCATAATGAAGTGGCTGTTTCAGCATTCTACCTGCCAGCTGCAGGCATTAAGAGGAAAACTTCTCTGCTTACCTGGTAAATCCCTTTCAGTAGTAAGGTCCACAGATCCATCCAGCTGCTTGTAGCTTGGGGGTAAGCCAGACTCACCAGTCATCAGTACCAAGAGAATATCCTTCCCATCTAAAGAATTTCAGCCCTGCCCACAACAAAAGTTTCTAAAGCTAAAATAAAGCTACGCTACTGTGTTGCACCATGGACTGGGCAGTTCTCTGAAAAAAAGCAGGGGGGGATACTATGAATCATGATATTACTATCATCTTCTGTTGAATCCTCAGGATTTGGAGATCGTGTCCAAGTAGGAGACCATGTGAACATTACAGAAAGGAGGCGGTGGGGGAGGGAAAGATTGCAGAGGAAAGCTTTTTTATTTGCCATGCTAGAGGTCAGGCAGGGAATCACAGAACCACAGAATGGTAGGGCTGGAAGGGCCCTCTGGAGATCATCTAGTCCAACCCCCTGCCAGAGCAGGGNGCCACAAGGGCACATTGCTGGCTCAAATTTGGAACTTCTAAAATACTGTGCCTGCCAGTCAGTAATGATCTCATACTTTAAACCTTAGCATCTAAAAGAAAAATAAATAAGAGGTAATCTTTATCTTTTCCAGGCAGACAAGACTGCTGAAAAAGTGATGAAAGCTAAAAACTGGATATGAGTTAGATGTTCGGTGTGCTGATGGGTAGCAGGCCTGAAATTATGATTTGAAAGACAGTAGTGAAGCTCAGCACTTCGCCTCAGATGTTAAAGAAACTTGCTAATTTTGTTGTCCCCACAGAGTCTGACAGATAATTGTCTTTTTCAAACAATCATTTCATGCTGAAAGGACTGATTTTTTGGCTTGGGCCAATTCCTTGTGAAGCACCCATGTGAGTGTCCGATGCTAGATCAAACATCAGACACACATAAAAGGCCTTCCAAAGAAGGTACCTGAACTTCATTCAAGCCTAAGAACCACAAATAAATAAAGAAATATACGAAGCTGACACAATCTCTTTTCTCTTTCTAGACATTAAGCCGTGAGAGCACCGTATGAATCTCTACGTTCTGAAATCTTTGCTGGTAAAAAGCCAGCATCACGGTGGGCTGGTGGTAGGGAACTAACCCCAAAGCCGACACTACAGAATGAACACGTATGGACAGAGAAGGGGCTGGGAACAGAGAGATGTTAGATTATCCATACTACTGTAAACTGTGCCCTAGGAAGACTTACAGACAAACACTTTGATTTACCCGAATACCCTTAAATACAAAACCTCTGATTTTTTAATTTCATGAAAAAGTCACGTCCTGTGTTTTGAGTGTTACGTGAGTAAGGAAGTATTGAAGAAAAATCCTGGAAGCAAGTGATAATTCCTAAATGCTACCCACACTGGGAGGAGCAGGTTATGCTTGCTCGTCGGGCAGCTCTACAGACACACACGATCCTGCAGAATAGGCAAGTAAATTAGACTTGCTCTCATTAGATGGAGAAACGCTGTAAAAGACACTCCCACTCACAGCTGAAATTGTCTAACTTGTTTCTCTGAACAGTTCAACTAGCCAACAGGACAACTCCTGCTCCAAGCTGCACCCATCTAATTATTAGCTAAAATATCTCACATGCATTAGCAGTCACTGTTTTACTCCAGATAGCAACCACGCCATGAGTTAGGAGAACACAAATCACGGAGAAACACAAGAAAATAGTACTGGTAATATTAAGACATCTAGTCTGTTATCAAGTCCTAAAGCAGCGTGTCGCACATCTTTCTAGCATGCCCTAAAACAATACATGAGCTTAAAAGAGGAATGCTTCATCTAACACGGGAAAACTTTCAGCCCTCGATAAGCAGGTTGAAGTGATCACACAGAAGAAGAAAAGTGGACATACACTGAGAATGGCTATGCACAAGCAAAAGGAAAGCAAAAGGTTCTCAAACGTCCATTTGGGACCCTTAAAAACACTGCTTTTGGCAACACAAAAGAAAAGAAAAATATAAAAAGTCTATGCAGAAGACTTTTAATGCCACAGTAAACATATTATCAGCAACTCTACGTATCAATGGCTTGAACACATTCAGACACTGGCCTGGGACAGCGAAGCTGAGCACTGGCATTCATCTTATACATCAGATCATGTGAAAAACGGACCGGGTATCTGAGTTCATGAAGAAGCCACACTTCCACTAATGGTTCACCGCAAGGCAATTCAAGTCTATTATCTGCCATTAGGAAGAAGTTTCTAACTAACCTTCAAAGTACTGCTGTTTGGAAAATACTTGCCATTACTTCTGTTGCTTTCCCCATTTAAGACAGTAGAGCAAATTTGCAGTGCCACAAGATTTTTATTAGGTAGTTAAAAAAAAAAAAGGAGATACTAAATACATAGTGACCACTGTGCTACATGAAGATGAATTAGAGAATTCACTGGCTGTATTAGCCAGTTTCCCAGACAAGAGTATAAGGCTAAGAATTTAGGATGCATTTCCCTAAGTTTCCACATACTCTAGGGGCCAGAAGACCATCAGCAAGCACCGGGACTTCAAGTTTTTTCCCCAAACAAGCCCAACTGTAGAATAAATCACCAGTATATATTTGTTTGCTCACTATTTGTCAGATATCATATAGAGCACATAGGTCCAGCCTGTTCCATCAAACACCACCATGGATTACTATCCAAAGCACAAAGAAACTCCAGTAAAGCATTTGCAAACAGACCCAAACACATCTAAGAGCCTTACTTGGTCTCTACAGCCAGAAAGACTGAATTGGCATTATTTTCTTTCTAATTCCTAGCATTTTTTGGGTCCCAGCAAGTGGAGAGGGAAAAGAACTGAGAAGGGAATGAAGAGCTCAAGTAGGTGACCTTTGGAGAAGCCAAAGAGCATTTCACTGCTTTTACCAAACATAAGGCGGTTGGCTGCACCATCAAATTCACTTGCAATAGATGTTGAAAATTTTGTGAACTATAAAAGGAAAGCTGCACTTGTTGGTAGCCAGACTGAAAAAAATAAATCTATTACTTATAGATCTAATGCTAAAAATTTGACAAAGTTCACCCTCAGAGGTAAGTGGCCCAGAAGGACTTCAGGTTGCAGTTCTAACTGTCTACAAACAAGACCTCCCAATAATTTCCAGCTCGAACCACATAGGGATCCCTTTCCCTCTGTCACCGAGACATTCCCCAACAGACTTAAGGAACAGTTACATTTTGGGTGGACTCCTCATGAGTTTCCTTCATGTTACATTAATATTCTTTTGAGTTGTAAAGCACACATCTTTATCCCAAGCTTACCATTGACTTCTCAGCTGCCATATTCCCACCTATCTTGAATGCCTGGTAAGCCAAAGATAACAGCACCACACACTTGTCTCTGCTTTTTTAAGCATAAATCTGATAGCAGAAGTTTCTACTAACACGATTCAAGTGCTTTTGTAAAAGTCATAGAATGGTTTGGGTTGGAAGGGACCTTAAAGATCATCTAGTTCCAGACCCCCAGCCATGGGCAGGGACACTTCCCACTAGACTAGGTTACTTAAAGCCCCATCCAACCTGGCCTTGAACATCTCCAAAATACCATATTCATATTTTAGGTAGGTAACCTGGGAGCACTTTCCAGTGAAGAACTGAGATTGATCAGCCTGGAGAAAAGGAGACTTGAGGAGAGACCATATCACTCTCTACAACTGCCTGAAAGGAGGGTGTAGAGAGGTGGGGGTCGGTCTCTTCTCCCAAGGAACAGGCAATAGGATAGGAGGAAACGGCCTCAAGTTGTGCCAAGAGAGGTTTAGACTGGATATTCAGAAAAATTTTTACACTGGAAGGATTATTAAGCATTGGAACAGGCTGCCCAGGGAAATGGTTAGAACACCATCCCTGGAGGTGCTGAGGGGCACAGTTTAGTGGTGGTTTTGGCTGTGTTAGGTTAACGGATTGATCTGACAATCTTAAAGGTCCCTTCCAACCTAGACGATTCTATGATTCTATGATCAAAGCAGGCCTGTCAGACTTGAATAAAAGTCTAGCCCTCCAGGAAAATTCATGAAGACTACCGGGACTAGCATATGATGCCATCCAAAGCAAGTGAGAAGCCCCGACTTTTAGCTTCAATATCAGGAATCAGATACAGACTTTGAGGGAGGATGTGTCAGACTGCTCTGTTCTGCAACAGCTCACATTGGGCTGAAATAATATCACAGCATTTCCCCAGACAGCTTAGGATTAATAATAGGCAATTTTTTACCCTTATTCTTGCACAACTCCACATACTGACATCTCTGCAATGTCTGGTATCACCATTTTAACCAAAGTTGTTTCTAGTCATGTACTCCAAAAGAAAGGCTACCACCACTCACGCTACCAAATGAAAGCAAGAAGACAGAACCACCGCAGACAGTGACCTCTCAGGGAAGCCGGTAACCTTCCTCTAGCTGCTGTCTGCAAAGCAGCAGTCCACCTCATGCTTTGGGAACCGTTTCAGCTTGTCATGTTTCTTCTATTCATTGTCAGAATCAGGCAGGATCCCAAATTTTTGGCCGTAGTTTTCAGTAACCGCAAAGCCTGAACAAGCCTGTTCTTAGCTGCCAGCGCTGCAAAAGGCTGCATGGAAAGTTTTGGGAACTTTTACAGAAAAGGAAGAATGTCACAAAAGTCCTGGCCCATGCAAATTTTAGGTGAGACTTCACCATCGTCACTGGGTGCACGTTAGCTGTACCTGTTAGCGCTTGTGGAAGGTTTCAAAAGACATTTTCCACTTCTGCTGCTGCTGGAGCGGTGCCAGCTGACAGCTTTCATACCCATGGGAAGTGGCTAAAGCAATGCCGGTCTGAACATGACTACACTGCAGGAGCTCTTAATAATAAGATGCCATCTGGAGGGCTCCTCTGTTTAGGAACAGTTGGGTTTTACTGTTAGGGACCATGCTGACTCCCCAAAGAATCATGTCAGAAGTGTTCCACTTTATGAAGGGATGTCCAAGATTAATAGGCCTCTACTGATACTCATGACTCAACATCTGAGTTTCTGTAGTTTTCTGAATGAAGATGGAAGTGGTTTGGTACACGGCAACTTAGAACAATATGGACAAGGTAACCATAAATGCAGGTGCAGATTAAAAAAAAAGCAAGGGGCAGGAGGGAGATAGAGAACAATCAGGTGCTGCAAAAAATTTCACATTCTCTAAAATGGTATGTTACCCAGCAGAAGTAACAAACGGTAACTTTTCCGAGTTAAAGCACAAATACCTTGAGTTCTGTGAAGACTACTCCTGAAGCTGGAACAGTGAGTTAGACCTTTCAGCCTGGAAAAAAGCACCTGGGGATATGGTAGAAAACTACAAAGGCATCGACAGCAGATCAAGTCCATAGGGATCAGCTGCTCACTGCCTATTTCAACTCTAGGGATCACAGGCAAGGCAGGCAGAGTCAAACTCAAACAAAACCAACAACAAATCAATGTAATGGGTATAAACCTGGGCAGCTATTTAGCAGGGGAGAATACTAAAGATGTCCACATAAGCTCAAGGAGAAACTGGACCAGTATGTGGAAGAGAAATTCATTACGGTCTACCAAGCAGACCAACCAAAATCCAAAGCTCAGGAAATCCTATGAACCAGAAACAGTCAGGGGATGGAAAGAGGAGTCATCAAACACATGCTTTTCTTCTTAATCCTCACTACTTACTGCAGCTGTAGAAGGAAGGTGCACTAGATGAGCCTTTGATCTGAACCAGCACAGCCATTCTCACACATTCAAGTGGGGGACATGGAATTGCCTCTTCTCCTTCACATTGGAAGAGATACCCTTCTCTCCACTAAAAGGAGAGACATTTCCCTTCTGCAAGTGTGGATGTTCATTTCAGTCAAAATTAGATGATCAAAGATGCTTAGTTTACTTTCCGCATGTCTCCACTTTGGGATTCTGTCCTTGAAACCCTGCTCTACTTTCCAGAGTTAACAAACATATCTTAAAAGCTTATCAAATTTAATCTTAAGAGCTGTTCCGCAAGTTTTCATCTCCACAGCTCCCACTTGAGGTTTTTTTCAGAAAACCAGAGTGCTCCTATAGCTAGGAACCTTCTAATTTCCATCCTGACCACAGCCAGCTTTTACCCATCTGTTCTTGTGCCAACAACTGTCTGAGTTAAGCTGCAAGCTCTCCGACATGTTCACAATAATAGATCAATGGTCTACTACAATGAAGGAAAGCAAAAGGTCAGATCTGCATCACAAAACACCCATTTAATTTTGCACCTAAAATTCCAAATTACTCCAAATCCCAGAGAACACAGTTGAAACATACACACAGGCTTCAGATTCTGCATTAGCCTGCCAATGTCAAGTGAAAAAGCAAAGGGATTTTTCTTAAACAGAACCCTCAGACTGCAAAGAATATAAAAAATAAGCGCAGACCTGTAAATAACTTTATAGGTACATTACATACAATTATGCAAGTCATTTATACAATAGGCATAACAATAAAGAGAAAATAAATTAAGATAGTAACAAAGTATAAAAAACTTACTTCCCAATGTTTTCAGGTAGTGCTTGCAGGGAAATGTCATTTACTGAAAGACACGTTAGATTCTGTAATTCAGGAAAGCTTTCGGGCAACCTACGGAGATATTAATTCAAATCAAGGGCTTACAGCAGAAGTATTCATATTCACTTAATACGTAATGGAAAAGAGAACATGCAGTGGAAAACAAGAATCTATTTAGCAAATACACACAGAGCAAGGCATGCCCAGAGTCCAGCATGACTCTCAGAAAATTCCAAGGATCACAGTAGGGAAAAAAACCCCATGACCTAGAGACTTTAAAGTTTCTTCTGTGCCAAAGCACAGGTAATATCCCTGTCTCCTAGCTCTTCTCTTCCCTGACCCCAATTAACAACTTTAAAAACCTACAGAGCTTGAGAACATTTTAAGTATTTTAACAAATTTTTTTAAAAATCAAACATATTCAAAATGTAGGGTTTTTACTATAATTTTCCTGTATCACCTAGATTAATTAGGTTAATTAAACAAATTATTTTTATTCAGGCTTCAGTTACATACATACTTACAGTGTGGCCGTTTCATATTAGCTACTAGGCTGCTCTTCAGTTGCTGCTTTTTGAAGAAAGAGCCTGTTCGCTATGAAGACTGCTGTTGCAGCATTTCACACTTACTGGTTCGCAGCACAACAGCGTGTAATCCCTCCCTTTTTACGCTATAAAATGCAGCCGCATGCAAAACACTCCCAAAGTTGCCAAAGCCTTTGGGTCTATCACCTGACTGGTCTTCCGCAAGGCTTTGCTTCCCCTCCCCTTGCACGGATGGATCCCTGTACCACTGCTTGCCGGCCGCCGGGTTGCACCAAGCAGCTCAGTTTGCAGTTGCACAGGAGACAGGGTGGGCTAAAAGGGGTGAGGAGGTAGAGGAGGAGAAGCCGCAGGCCCAGCCGTCCAACTCCTGCTCAACCCCCAGAGCATGCAACCAAAGCTCAAGCTGCAGCATTTGGTTTGGTTCCTTGCTCTCCCCATTACCCAGCTCAAGGCACATGGTATGACCTGCAGGCAACTAGCCAAAAGGAGCCTCACACCTATGGGTATATACAACTGTGCGTGATGGGGAAAGAGGAAAAAAAAAAATTACAATGGGGGACAGGGAGTTTTTCATGTGCTTAACTCCATACTGCACTGTCATTTTCTGGACCTTATTAGCAGAACATGCTCAGCAGCTCCAAAATGCGAGCTCCACTCTAACTATTCATTACCATTTAGGCTCTAACAGGTTTAAGACTGGAGTTAAATGCTCTGATTACCTTTTGGTCAGCCCTGAAGTGGACAGTTAGTTGGACTAGATGATCATTGTAGGTCCCTTCCAACTGAAATATTCTACACTATCTATAGCATATTGTGAAATTCCAGTCTAATTACAACTAACGAGCCTGCTTTTTATTAATATAAACCTGAAATCATCTGAAAACAGCTGGAAAAATGGTCTGCCAGCCACTTTTCATGCAGGTTCATGAATGATTAAGTTTGACAATGAGGCAACATACTGTATTAGTGGTAGGACATTGATTGGGAAGATCTCTAACTGGCTTTTAAGCTTAGATGAAATAAGGACAAGAAATCAATGGCTAAAAAAAGTTCCACGATATCGCACAGGAAAAGAAATCACTACTAGACTTTCCCACTCTGCCTGGGCAAATTAATTCCAAAACCTACACGCTGTTGTATGGGTAAAACTGAAATTCTGGATCTCGTCACAGAAAACACCTGGCAATCCTGTGTAAACAGCTCCTGGTATCTGTGTTTTCTAACTTAGTAAACTGCTTGGAGTGATGTTTTCCAGGACACACTTTGGAGCACTTTATCAAGAATTTTTAAAATTCCCTTAAACTGTCGACAAAGAGTTATGAGATCTACTTCAAGCACATCAAAAAGCCTTTCAACTCTTCTGTTAATTCCACTCAGCTGTAGCTGTGCGTTACAACTACTGTTTAAGGAAAGACACAACTTGGGCCCCAGGCCTTATTCAGCACAAAAAATGGAGAAGGACAATGCACACTACTTACAGACTATTTTGATTTCAACACCACGAGATGCAGCTCTGAGCTTCATGCACTGCACAGTGATGCCTGGGAAAAAGCTGTTGGGTGACCCTCGCCACTTGCATATCTAAACATGCTTTACCGGATTTTTGTGGTACTACTATCCTCGCTATATAAATGGGCTACAGAGGCATGGGGATTAAGATCACAAGTGTCCCTTTAACGGTCAGAGAGGTGACGTGCCAGAGAACTTAGGACACGCTATGGGTGACATTCAAAGGGCACTTCTGAAGAACCTCAGCTGCACACGTGGGAGAAGCCGCCTTGCAAAACCACTGCAGCGGCTTAAGACATGACAGACACCCTCCTGTTTGTTAGCAGCCCTGCAGCCCAGCCAGCCAGCTCACCCTGACGGTATTCCCAGCCCATCCCAGTGCACAGCAAAGCAGGCGGGCCAGAGCAAGCCCCCACTCAGAATACTCTGGCTTATGTGACTTGCTCAGCATCACAAAGGAGCTCTGTGGCGCTGGTTGGTTTAGGAAACAGTTCTCCAAATAGCATTCAGAGCCCTCAACTAGCAGATCGCCTCATTTCACTAGATAAATTCCAAACTCTCCAGCAAATGGAACAGAGAAATGTAAACAAAACTCCTCTTCTATACTAAAAGCGTGCATAATCCCCAAACTCCAGCTCATGAGACTGCAGACCCGCAGCCGCCGTAGCAGCCACTGACACATGCGATGCATTTTTGCCACATATTACTGCATGTCGCTGTGTCCCAATTGACGGGAAGGTGATGAAACGCTCGTCCAAGCTTTAATCATTAGTAAAAGCCATTATCTGCAGCAGCTGATCTAAAGTCTATTCCAAATCGTCGGGCACCTGGGTCTGTGCCAATGCATTTGTGCTAACCATTGCCTTATCTCTCCTAAGTATGAGCATGGTTTTCCTATGCATTTAAGAAGAGGAATGAAAATTACTTAACAGACAATCAGATTTACATTTTTCCTGGTTGGCTAACAAATTTCATCCCCTCCCACAAAAGACGCGCATCGCTTTTTCAACCTGAGCTTTTGCTGCAGTCCCTGCCAGAGACAGACACCGCTGGCACGATTTCATAGAGATCCTAGATCACAATTTTTAAGGGCTTATTTAAAATTGTAATTGTTACAGCAAGATTGTAATTCTGGTATGGCAAGTACTAAGAAGAAGGTGGAAGTTACCTAGTCAGTGGATTCCCACTGAAATCTGCTACCTGTAGTGCTCTGCAGAATGAGATGCTTTCTGGTATTTCAGGAATATCTGCAGAAGAAAAAAAAAAAATTGTCAACAACTACTGCATCTAGACTGAAATTATTGCCTCATTACATTCAGTAACTTGCTACTGCAAGGAGTTATCTTGGCATCTTTCAAGACATTTCAACATGCAAGACTGCTTCACGTCCACGTACACAGCTATCGGGGCAGAGCCATTTTGTGCTTTTTCACATCCCAGTTTCCCCCTCTTGCTCGACGCTCCTCTTCCTGATCCTAGACTACTCACCTGTCCTTGGACTGATCTTTATCAACCTCTACCCATCAGGAAAACAGGTTCTCTACGTGCTAGGACTGCCCTAAAGAACCAATTAAAATGTGAACTTCTTGTAATTTGATCAATACACGCCCACAGTCTGTGCTGACAGAAAGGAGGTGGGGAGGGAAAACAAGGGAAGGAAGAAGAGAACATGCAAGTCTCTCCACCTGTAACATACACTCATGGGAGCAGAACCAGCCTCCCTCACACTAAAGCCAGGTAATCTGAAAACATTCAAATTGATGGGTCCCAAAGAAGTGCTAGTGCACTATTTCAGATGGCCAGAAACTAATAAGATATATTTGTATGTGAAAACAGATTTTTTTTTTCAATTATCTTCAACATAACACATTTACCTACTTAAGTTACGCAAAGTATCTTAAAAATAAAATTGCCTTCTGGGCCTCTGACATTAACGAAGCTGTATCTCCATGAATAGGCTGCGGGTATTCTGCATAAGTCCTTGATTACTGTCATTGAGATCCAGCAAAAATGAAACAAACGTGTTTGGTTTCCTTGTTTAACAACTTAGATTTTTATGATACACTTCAAAAAGAATTCAAAAAGAGAAAAAGGCAAATCTCAAAGTAAAAATCAGACTTCCATTTCCAAGTTTTTTTCCTATTTCTGTTTTTTGGGGTTTTTTTCTACAGAGCATTATATCTACTCCATATCTTCTTCCCGCTGTTCTCATTACAAAGAATACCTTGGGAAATTTCTTGGGTTTTCCTCATGTAAGTGGCATCACTGACCTCAACAGCTACCAGAGTTCTAAATATGTTGCAAAATATTTGGAAATTACATCCCTTCCCACCCAGCTGAGCACTCAGAATTGACTACCTATGTATTTCATTCAGCTCTGCTCCACAAGCAGTGTGATGGACGGAGGAGAGCTCAACAGCTTCATCTCTTGCCAGGTAATCTGAACAAATGCATCTATTTTGAATGATTCCCAGCTCAGAACTAAACCCGGAACCAGCAAGAACATCTTCCAAATTCACAGGTCACCAGTTGTGAAAGATCAGCAAAAGGGCGTTAAAGGACCATCTCCTGGGAACCACCTTCTTTTTCCTACATGAGTGGGGAGGGCTGGAGGGAAGGAGGGAGATGGGCACCCCCAATCCCCAAATGCGTTTTACTGCATCCCTAGAGTTGCTTCCTGTCAGACTGGAAGCAAATAGCTCTTGCCTCATGAAACCCAGTGCTCCCAGTACACTCACCAGGGAAAACCAAAAGCAAATCCACCTGGGGTGAGGTTGTCACGGAGCCATGTGCCCAGCACAAATAGTTTCCTCAGGACACTTAGGTGAAGGAGAATAAACTGCTTCTAAATCTACACAAACCCTAAGGCCCATCAAAAGCAGTAGTTGTCCCATACAACGGAATAGGTGACTTTAGAGACTACGTCCCATCAGAGATGGTTTATCTCTTCTTACCCACCCACCCTTTCATAACAGCTGTGGTGTTTGAGGGGAAACAGTTGATCTTTCCTAGAAATCCAACAGCAATGAGATAAATTCATAATGAACCATTATGAATTTATAATTCTCCAAAAGAGAATTTATAATTCTCAAAAATTTATAAGGCTCCAAATCAGGACTAAGAGAGCTCACTCCCCTGCAGCAGCTTGTCTCCCAGTAGGACCACACCACATGGCAGGACACCAGCCTGGAACCAAGGCCAGAGAGGTGCAGCGGCTGCGATTTGGGATCCGGAGAGCAACCAAGCCTCGTGGTCAGGCTCTTCAAACTTCTCCATGGGTTTCACCTCATTCACAAGCCCAAATCCAGCACAACATGAGCCAGGGATGCAGTCAACAAGCAGATTCTCTGCGAAGAACCTCGGAAGTAGCCATGAAGCTACTAAAGAACCACAGGGCTCCCAAATTTAAATCGGAGACATGTGACTCACCAGCCTATTGCAAAGCGTCACATTCACAAGGTCTGCTGACCTCACTTCAGGAGTCAAAACCTCAGACTTTATTCCTCTCATATGGTAGGGACAAATAGGTTTTAATAGAGGCATTTGAGTATCTTAAAAAAAAAAAGTAGTATCATTAAGAATCATTAAGATTGCCTGATTCAATGATGTCTCTGCCCATGGCAGGGGGGTTGGAACTAGATCATCTTTAAGATCCCTTCCAACCCGAACCATTCTATGATTCTGTTAGAGTGATAAATTCTCATAACACTCTAAGCACTTTAAAGCATTTGCCTGCCACTAACACTCCAGCAAGTAAAAGCACTGACGTCACTGCAAGGACATTGCTCTGAAGTAAGGCAGCGTAGGCACTGCTTATACTTTGGACACAGTTGCAAATTACAAAATCTGTTCTGAAAAGGAAATGCACTTTCCCAGCCGAGATATTCCAGACTACGAAGTCACTACATGAGCAAAAATCTTCAATAAGAAACAGTAACAGGCATAAGGAAAAGGGGGGAAATTCTACTCCTAAATTAAGCTTTTTTTTCCCATCTAAAGTGCATTTTCCTCTCCGCATTGATACTTTTTCTGTACCTGATTGATTTTTCTCCTCTGCCTAACCAGACAAGGGACAGACAAAAATTCAGTGCAACTCTTTGACCTGAGGATCATTATATATTTAGTAAGTTCAACAAGGTTGAAATGTAACTCGTTTTAATTGCAAGGCATCTTAGATTCCTCAGGCAAAACACAACCAAGTTGTGCGCAGATACTTTATCACTACACGCGAAGACTACTGTAATGTTGCATTGATTAAATGAACTCAGAAGAGAAAAGGCAAGGAGCACTTTAGTATATGACCAAAGAAAAACTGGAGTCGTTATTATAGCAGAGAAGGTGATGGTCCATAATAGAAATGCAACAGAGGATATTAAAATATATAAAGAAGTCCTTCTGTCTCTTGATGGATTAAGCAGCTTTCACCATTACTGCCGACTGCTCGATTTTCTTACAGACGTTAACAGGTACATCTCTGCCAATAGCAGCAGCAGTAAGGTTGAATGCTTTTCTTGCCACTGCTGGATAACCAGCTCAAATCCTACTTAAATATCTAGGATTCTTCTAATGCTACGCACTGATGAATGCTCTACATTTACACGATGCCCCAGATGTTCTGGCGTACAGCAGCATTGCTAATAATAAAGACATAAACCAAACATAAGCCCTGTGACGTGTGACAATACAAATACACTGGCAGCAAAAAGAAATCGTGCCAGCAGAAGTGGATGAAAACCAAGCTTGGCAGTCACGTATATAGGAGGGAATATTCCTCCCCCCCCCCCTTCAAAATACCTCTTCAGACATTTATTGCTGTAGCTTGCACAAGAATTTGCAAACAATCTAGCAAGTCTTGTACAAGTGATTTAAGAGGTAAGTTTAACACTAGGGAATTCTGTACTGTCTGAATGAGAAAATTACTTCAAAAACCCCTTTTTGTTTGGTGCTCATCTATTTTTTGTTCAAGATTTTTACAACAGTGACATCTCTCAATCTCTCATTCCCCCACTTTCCTTCTTCTGATGGCTGGGAAGGTGGGGGGAAAGACAACCTTTATTTTAAGCTGACAAAAGCTTTTGTATGGCATGTTTTTACAGCATGCATATTGAATTTCCAGAACTGACAATATCTTTTTGTCTACCCAAAGGCGACACGGCCAGCATCCTTCACACATTCTGCAGTAGCGAACATAATTTCCAATACCTAATCAATGTTGAGACAGCAATGGCCAGGAGGGTCCCAGCCTGCAACAGGGCCACCAGACCAGAGCTACTCCAACAGAGGGCTCCACCTCAAAGTAAAAAGTATTTTTACAAGCATTTAGCTGAAGTCTCAGATGTGCCACATTCCTGAGGGAGAGTTTACAATGCTCAAGAGTCTTTCAGGAAACAACTACTAGACTCTGTTATATTTTCCAGCTACAAAGGCGACACAGAGGACTGTGCTTTAGGGGGGCTGGAGCTGGCACACCCCATACACCCCAGCAGAAGTCAACTGAAGAGTCCTGATCAAGACAGTCATAGCAGAAGACCCACCACCAGTATGTACAACACAGGCAAGACACCCTAACCGCTTAGTGATTAGTAATTCACTAATGTATTAAGCAGTTGATTAGTTTATACCAAACATATACCCAGGAAGCCCATTCCAGACTCAAAGACTGTAAATTCACGCAGCATTATCCCTCAGGAAAGAGATAACCAGAACGAACTGGATCTCATCCATCCAATTTAATACACAGAATTTTCCCCCTTCCTCTTCTCACATATATAAGATACAATACCTACTATAGCATATCACACACACACAAGGTCCAATAAAGCATTAAGCAGTGCTCATGTGATTTAGGAGCCTAGAGGTTCTCTTCCCACTTCCACGGAGACTCCTCTGTGCCACTCACTGCAGAGGGGTGTCCAAGATGCCTGCCTTTGGGAAAGCTCTCCCACCCCACTCTCCACCTTCCCAACGTGGGAGGAGGAAACCATCCACTTAGCCGAATACCCTGCAAGAAGGAATTTGTGGGGCAAATATTTGTTTGCCTTTATGAAGGGCTCTTCAAGCTGCAAAGCCCAGCCAAGAAGGCTGTTGTCCTTCAGACACCACCACCTTTCTGTCCGCCCTCCTCAAAGCAGCCAACAGGTCTCCAGGGGATAAGGGATGGAAAAAGGTCACTCATCCTCTCCCCTTCCATTTCCACATTAAAATTGTGACATACACAATGATCTGACAAGCTTTTTTTTTTTTTCCCCCCTAGAAACCAGAAGGTTTTGCTACTAGCCCTGAAGGCTGCAGTAATCAACCTCTTTAGGTAAATGTTACGGTTTCTGGGGCACAATGTGACAGGAGTGACGCGGTTCTAGCAAACTCTATTGAGATTCAAGTGGCTCTTGTACAGGTTGTAACATTTTCCTTTTCAAGTTCTGAGGCTGAGGACATACCAAATACAAGAGATACAGCTCTTTTAAGTCCTGTCTTTACAACTTGAAGGAAAATGCTGGAACAGGTTCAGGTCAGGTTTTCTCAGCTAAATCCCTTACTGTATAATTAACAAGGAACTGAAGCGATGTACGCATCTCGTTGTTCCTCCTCATTGCTTCTGGATAGGTCCCTCTTCCAAGGGAGGAGAGAAGCAGGGGGGAAAAAAATCCTCACAAAACTGTATTTCATGGAAACATAGATATTAGGCAATTTACTTGAAAGACAACTGTTTGGGGCCAGAAAAACAAGCTGTTTTTTGAGAAGATAGCATGTGGTAAATCCGCCTTTCTCAGCTGCAGGAAGAAGCAGTAACAGGAGCTGTGAACTGGAAACAGGAGGACAAAGAAGGAGGAGTGGGCAGTTCGAAGACCAGATCACAAGGAAACAATAGTTCCAGGTGAATTAAGCGGAAGAGCCTGAGTTTGGCAAGGAATTTGGGCATGCTACCTTGCTACTGATACACGCCAATGAAGAGCAAAACAAAGCCAGGAGAAATCCTTTTAAAAATGTCTATCTTGGATCTTGAGACTAGCAGGAATTAAACACTTTCAGTTCTGGGAAGCAAGAAGAGACACAAAAATGTGAAAACTAGTATTCTACCTATGAAGCTGTGGATTACAGGAATTGTAGTAAGTGTTTTAGCAGCAAAGTCATGGACTTCCTGTATTAATTCTTCAGTAACTTCATAGTCATGGCATCTAAGCTTGTCAACAAAAAAGAAACCAAAACCCAAGCAGCTCTGTGGATACAAGAATACAAGAACTAACAATGCCTGTTTGCAGATTGCCATTTTATGATCTCTAATCTAGATCATCCAGAAAATGAAGTATTTATTTTATGTCACTCCCATATGAATTGCCCAATGGCTAATGCTTTATCTGATGTTTCAGCAGGACAAAGGTTTCAGTACCCAACGTGTCCTGCTGCTTCCCACCCCCCAAAAAAACCCCAAAACAATAAAAATACCAAAAACCAAACAAAACCATCCCCCAAAAAAAGCAAACAAAAAAAGCCTTCAAAATCCATAGCCTTCTCTTGAATTTGGGTGAAGATAGACACTTTTGCTAGATGCACAAGTACATTAGCAAAGTTTCCTTAAAAAATAACAGCTAAATCTGGCAGAATATACTATGATGGAAAAATCCACTTTTCTGTAATCCATTTAAAAATAACACCTTCTAAACTTCTCTAATTAGATTATTCCATCATGAGATTTCACAGATCTTCTCTTCCCCAATCACAGTCTGCACTTGCTGCTTCTTTGTTCCCCTCATGGGTCAGCCTTGCTCAGTGACAAGGTCCCGTCTTTCTCACCTTACTTCTTCTGCTCCATATAAAGCTCACCTCCTCCTCCAATTTATCAACAGCAAATTAATTTTAGAGACACAGATTCACAAATTCCAACTTTTACATTGCTTCTTCAAAGTGAGCAAGAATTTCAACACATCTGTGAGACTCCGCAGTGCTCCAGCATCTAAAAGTAATTGGCAGTACGTGTTTCGTTCTTCCCCGGTACTCTGCTTTGTACATCGATCCCTGAACTTCATGTGTAAGACATGAAGATGACAATGTTTTTTAAGCACAGGTTTTAAACTAACCTCAAGGGAAGGACAGGAGATAGTAAAAAGAAAATATATGTCACTGACCCCAGGCTAAAGCTGAAGTTCACCTGCAGTAGTGATTCACTACCATAGAAACCAGAATAGTCTCTGCTGGGACGTCCCATGGCTTTCAGGTGTTCACAACCAGGGTTGCAGAGTGCATTTCCAGGACACTTTCTTGCACCAGGTAAGACGTGTCCACTGAGGAGCAGGAGAGCAATTTTTGTTTGTCCATCAGCGCTCACCTGGACACAAAGCAGCTCAGAAGGCAAACAAGCAACATACAGCAGTTGCCTGTGTTAACAAAAGAGATGCATTTGCCAACTGTACTGCCTCACAACACAGCTTGCTGGCTGCTTTTTCCCCCCCGCCTCCTTGTCCACCGAGCAAGAAAGTGTCAATTCACATTTCTTTCTCAACATTCTGGGGTTTGCTATTTACCACCAGAGTTGTACCAGCACATCTGTGTCAGGGCAGCTGGTGGCAGGCAGCGAAGAGGAGGATGTCACGGAGGAGGTCTCTGCTCGGATGCTGTGGACGTGCCACAGAGGTGGACAGTCAGATCCGAGGCGAGAGCACTGGGCAAAAGGCAGCAGCTGTGAGATGAGAGAGCAGAGCCCGTGTGCGGCTGCAGGGCAGGATCAGAAGACTTACGAGTGCTTCTGCCTAAGTAGCTTATGTCCTCCCTGTAAAATAGCTGGGTTGCCAGCCCAGGCTGAACTGAAACAAGCATTCAGGCCTTTCCCATGTCAGTATTTCTAGCTTGAAAACAGTGGTTATCCTGCTTTCAGGTGAGGGAGAGGAAAAGGGGGACACTTACCCACTTTGTGGGCAGATGGGAGAAAAATCCTATAGTACGGATGGCAGGTACATCTTTGAGAGCAGATTAAAAAGGGAAAGCACTGGTGTGCATGCACTGATATAAACAAGTGAGCTGAAGCCCCAGAGAGCGAAGCAAAGATCACACACCGCTCTTCAGTGCCACGGACTGATGCTCTGCAGGTCAGCTGCTGCGTGCTCACCTGAGCTTCTACAGAAGCTTTAAATGACTTGTTGAATAAAATGTACCTATCACGCAACACACAATGATTGTGGTGTCCTGAGGACAACCGAGTCCTCTGAAGAGACTTTTAATTAGGTTATAAAGCAGGTAAAAAGAATAAACACTTTGAATAAAAAGCAGTAATATCAAACCCGCCTGCAACTGAAACTGGAACAGTTAAATACCGTTACTGTTGATTCCTGGAAGTACCCTGATGACTGAAGACAAAGCAAAATAAGTTTCTGAATCTGCAACTATAATCCATTTTGGAAGCAAGAGAGAAGTAAAAATAAGGCTCACAGAGCATTTGGGACAACGGACTGTAGCTGCCAAAGACTGACCTCCAAAATGTTCAAAGACCACTTCCTCCAAGCTCAAGATCGGTGCATCCCTAAGAGCAAGAAATCGGCCAAGGGATGCAGGAGGCCTGCCTGGCTAAGCAGGGAGCTTCTCAACAAGCTCAAATGGAAAAAGGAAGTTTATACTAACTGGAAGAATGGCCTAATCCCTTGGGAGGACTATAAGAATGCCGCCAGAG
>VXBO01008913.1:68725-79745 GCA_013400135.1 Rhinoptilus africanus
GGGACTGGAACACCTCTCTTATGAAGATAGACTAAGGGAATTAGGTCTCTTTAGCCTGGAAAAGAGGCGTCTGAGGGGGGACCTAATTAACACTTATAAATACTTGAAGGGTGGGTGTCAGGAGGATGGGGCCAGGCTCTTTTCAGTGGTGCCCAGTGATAGGACAAGGGGTAATGGGCACAAACTTGAGCATAGGAAGTTCCATCTAAACATGAGGAGGAACTTCTTTACCTTGAGGGTGGCAGAGCCCTGGAACAGGCTGCCCAGGGAGGTGGTGGAGTCTCCGTCTCTGGAGACATTCAAAACCCGCCTGGATGGGTTCCTGTGTAACCTGCTCTAAGGTGGCCCTGCTCTGGCAGGGGGGTTGGACTAGATGATCTTTCGAGGTCCCTTCCAACCCTGTGATTCTATGATTCTATGATTCTATGAAATTTTGGACACTGCTCAGACTGTCGGCCGTGCATAGCAGCAGCTCTCTCCTTGCACTGCAGTGTTGGGATGATTGGGATGCTTCTGAGGAACCATCTCTACTGTCAGGGTAATCCTGAAGTAGCATATTTATCTTTTGTGATATCTGTAATTATTTTCACATAAATGATAGTATATTTGCCATAATACAGCAACTGTGTTGGGAGAGGATTTTGGAATGAGAATACCCTCATGTCATTAGACTTGTGCCTAGAATAACTGCACTATCAATACAGTCATAAGCTCAGTTTAACGAGAGACTACAGAAATGGGTAGCACCTAATAGATCATGTAGCCAGAATCCATCTCTACGGTAGGTATGAAGCTGTACACATTAAAACAACAGTATTATTCTCATTGGATATCAAAGTAAAGAACCACGTTGAGGTTTTGCTATCAAGTATCATGCAGAGTCAAATACGGCTTAACAAGATCTGCCCACACACAGATTTCCTCAGTAGATGCCACAGCAAACCCATCACTCCTCAGTTCACAAAGCAACAGATCTCAGCTCTGCTGAGAGGAGAGTCAGCAACACAACCCGCATAATCCATCTACGAAGGTTATCAAAATCCATTTAACTCTCACAGTGCACACACACTTGCATCTTTTGAGACCCAGCACTGAAAAGAGCACTTCCACGGAGGAACAGCTAGCTTGAATCCCCTTACCTGCTGCCAGCGACAGGCACTTAGTGCAAATCTGCCGGTGCACAGCAGCTACGCTCGTGCTACGGGCTTGCCTGACCGAGCCCCTGGTAGGCACCTTCAATGGAAGCAAGAAGAGCCGCAGCAGAGAAACCTGCCGGGCTTTTATGACAGACAGACAGCAAAATGCAGGCAGACACAGACGTGCAAGAGGCTCATCTCCTACATAAGCAAGGGGGTTAGTCTTCATACGAGAAGGGGGTGGACAGCAGGACAGTTCAACCCTCACTCCTGCAGCCGGGAAGGGCAGGAAGGCCCCCCCAGTGCCTAACACCCAGCAGCCACCCCCCCGTGTGAAAGCTCACAGTGATTTGCTTCTGATCCCAAAAGAGCTGAACGAAACAAACTGCTGTTAATCTGTTAGAGGCTGGAAAAGGCATAGGATATTAAAAAAAAAAAAAATTAAAAAAAATCCAGACTTCCACACCACACTTGTTAAGAGAGAGTGTATATGGGGTAGCAATTTCTTTCAAATAAAAATATTACAATGAAATTAACACCTTCAGGGCATTTTAAGCAGCCTGCAATATCGTGACAAAAATATACCTGTGGAATCTTGTCAAAGGCAAACAAAAAACCCTCTTCTTGGAGAAGAGGGACACTAAAAAGGAACGCACCACATCTGCAAGAAGACAGCATACATACATAATCCCAAATATCAGCATGCATTAAACTAACTACAGAAACCCCTCCTGTCTGGAAGAAGCTACGGAACAAGAAAAGCCATTAACATTTTAATGAATCTGGGATAGTAGGGCCCTAAGCTTTAAGAATTCAACCTCCTGGGGTTGCACATAAGAAAAAAGGGGGGAGGGGGAATAAAAGGCGGGATGAGCAGCACGGGTAGTACAATTCCCAGGGATATCAAAAAGCCGCACGCGCTTTGGGAGAGGGGGAAGCTTAATGAAGTGCCAGCCGAGGCGCAAGGAAGAAACTGCAGGAATTTGAGCACGACTTCCTCCCTTTGGAAATTGCACTTCTTTTCTGAATCACAGGGTCTTCCAAGACTTGCCCCGGAGAGCGCCCAAGTGCTGTGGGAAAACAAAGAGCACACAGGCACTTCTGGTTGTGTCTAGAGCAGAATCTCTCTTCTACCATGCAGAGCAAAGACTTGCGCCCCTAAACACAAAGTGCAGGAGCGCTACCCAAACTTCAAGGACGTCAAGCAAGGAATCTTCAGCGACCCAGCGTCTCGCAGAATTGACCAGTGATGTGAGAATCCAGGGAAAGATTTACCCAAGTTGGGGGCCCGAGGGAGCCAGCAGTCGTTTCAGACACACAGCTGTTGAGCATCTATCTCTGAAGATGCTACAGGAAATACTCCGTGTCCCAAACATGCTACCAAAAGCTCAGGCATCCACTGTTGAAATCCTGCAAGTGTGTTTTCTTTAGCCTCAGAACTACTACATCAGCTTTTTGAACAACCTAAGACCAAGGGGCAGAGACACACTGCATTGCCAAATAGCCTTCCAAGTGTTCACCCTCACTATGCTGTTTTCTTAGCACAGCTTCCCTGCCCTCTGATATTCCCATTCTTGATTTATCCACTCAACCTTTGCTCAAATAACAGCCTCAGCCAGACTAGAAAAGCACGGTGGGGAAATCTGCATGAACACATGGCCTTGCAGAGGAATAATAGCATCAACATGCAAACAATCCAGGAAAAGTTTAAGATGATATGGCTCCTAGCCTTCCCCAAATCCTTCTCCTTCTGTACCACGAAGGCTCTCATCTTACCCTTCCCAGACTTCTCTCACGTACACCCAAGATCACAGGAGCATCGCATTTACATCTGCTGAAGATCTTTGAGTTTTATTCAGAAGGATTTTTGTAGTTTTGGATTCACCAAAACCTGTTGAAAGGATCAATTATGTAGCATGTTTTTAACATATATTAGCATGTCTTGGTCACTTTAAAACACTTGGGAATTTAAGAAAGCCACACTTAAGCGTTTGCCTGTTCACCCTTCCCGAGTGCCCATGAACTAGGGCTACTAACACCTAATGCCACGTAGCACAGGCATCCAGAGCTGCTTCCGAAGAGTCAGGAGGGATCCTGCCGGGGTGGATCCATCCCACCTCCAGATGCAACACCTCACCACTGCTCAGAGCGCAGCTGCCCACTGCATCCTGGAAGAGCACCCAAGTCCAGCCGTGTGATATACCCATCACCTCATGGAGCTTCAAAGAGCATACACTGACCAAAGGATTAGAAAGTACAAGAAAGGAAGACATGTTACCATTTGATTATGAGGCAAATGGAAGTACTTGTTTTATTCCTCCTCCTCCTGTGACAAGAGGTTAAAATATAAAGGGATACTCCTGCACACAGAACATTAAATGAATTTGCATTTGAGTTTTTAAGCTCTTGAGGAAACAGAATGGCCAGAACTGAAAGCAATTAGTGCACTGAACCAGACAGCTAAAACAACAAAAAAACACAGAACAATGATCTCTTATTTCCCAAGTTCAGATGTCACCATCACACTTTCCTATTCATGCAGCATACTGCGTTTTGAAAAGCTGGGCTTTTTTTTCTCTGCCTGAAAGGAATACAAAGAGTTCCTATTTTTTTTTCCTCAGTACTTTGCTGGTTAGAAAAACAAAAACTGATGGAGTGCAAACCACCGAACAGGAGAAACCTTTGGCAGGTTGACAATCTGACATATTGGAAGGTGGGTTAAAAATACAAAGAAATGAAAATACTGTAAATCTCCAAAATCTTATGTGAGAATTCCCCCTGCAGCACATCCCAGATGGTGTGTGTTTTGCCTTTTAATTTGAAGAGGTGTGAGACAACCATATCATGACCAAGCGGAAAGTAACATCAGTCATCTTCTGCCATGGTCCCCTGCATCACCTCGCACGGTGCGATTCTCATTTGAAACGTCAAGTCGTGCAATAACCACGACATGGTTAAGCAGAGGGAAGCAGTATCAGTCACCTACTGCAATGAACCACGGAGAAGAGAAAGTAATGCAATAAAACAGGCAATTAACACTGAACCTTGGATATAGGCAAGCAACTGCTCCCTGCCACCTGCATTAGTCCAACCCGTCACTTGATAAAACCCTTCCCTGCGCAGTAACTTCTAATGACACACAGGCATCTGCCCAACCATAAACACTCACACCATCTGTTCTCGTTACAGTCGAGCTCTCCAGCCAACTTCCAAGTCAGGCTGAGAAGAGTTCACATGGCTCTGATCCACCAGCTCTTTTGCAGCTAGTTATTCATTTGCAAAGAGAATTACTAAGCCAACAGAGTGTTTTCCTTTTGTATAAGGTCTGTCACAGACAGCACCCAACTCAGCCAAACTCAGTAGCCAAAATACCACGTCAATTAATGCTCGTGTATTTCTAAAATGTTTTAACTGACGTGTTTCTTCTCTCTCTCAGATTTTTTCCAGTTTTCTTCTCTCACAAGGTTTTGTAAATATGCATAAAATTATATGGTTCACAGAAATTTTTCAGCAACTGCCTGGAGACTCATTACGCTTCATCAATTATATTATCAGATAAAGATGGCATTAAAAGCGCCAAACAAATAAAGATGCAAATTTCAGATAGTTACAGGAAAGTGAAGTGGCCACTGAATAATCTTCAGCAGCAAAGGGTTGATGTTAAAGTTAAAGCATAAAGAAAAAAAAGCTCCCTGTTGCACTGTTTCTTCTCTCAAACATTCAGTTACGCCCCTCAGTTATTTACAAGGTTACGCAACCTTGCTCTCCCCTGCCCCATCCATCACACCTCAGAGAGCATTTTGTGCATAGCCACTGCATATAAGGAAGCAAGAATAGCTGACAGTTGCTCTGATTTGGTAACACGGATTCACTGTTTCTAGATCACTGGGTCATAAGGCCGCTTAAAGGTGACCCACCAGCCCCTGAACTTCTTGCAGAACTGGTAAGTTCAGCAGGCCACACACATACCAAAAAAAAAAAAAAAAAAGAAAAGTAAAAATGTTTTCACTCCATCACAGCTTGAGACAATACAAGCAGCAAACATTACACCCGAATGGCAAACCCATGTGGTTTCCAACAACACATTTTAAAAGACAATTTCTCCCAGCACCCTTTTCTGAATTTACTTCTGCAGGTGACAAAGAGACTGATTCTTCTTCCAGAAGTACAACCAGAAATACCAGCACTCTGCCTCTTGCTCATCACAGGCAAGGAGAGCAGAGATAAAGAGCTGGACTTACAACCCATAGGCAGCCTTTTTTTGGACAAAAAGGAGCTTTTTTTCTTTCAATCACTTTTTTTTCCTTCTTAAATGCTAGGCATTTCAGAGAGCTTGGGGAAAGAAATCAACATTGTGACAGATACACATATAAAAATAGGATGTCAAGCATTCTTTAAATTGGAAAATAAATCAGGCTCTCAGAAAGGCAGAATTACAGTCAAGCATTATATTATTACTGTATCTCTACCATCGTCCCTCCTCTGTGCTTTCCTTCCTTCCCGTTTAGAAATAGAGGCAAATCCATGAATTACACAGAAAAGCGTTCTGCAGGACACAGATAGCAACTTCAGAGACAGAAATACCTTACTAACCCAGTTTTATAGACCATGCCAGAGGACAATATAGAATCAAACAAATTTACATTGGAGCTTACCATTCCGAGACAAATCAAGTTCCACCAGCTGCATGAAATTCGCTATTTCTGGAGGGAGCCGCTGGATTTCATTATCACTAAGTCCAAGTTTCCGTAACTTCACAAGTTGGAAGAAAGGCTAAAAGAAAGGAAAAATTCCATGTCAGACAATATTCACATAACTCGCATAGAAGCATGATAAGCAATAACTGGAAGCCACTTTCAAAATTTCAGCTAATTAAAGTTATTGCTTAAAGTCAGTTATGCAAACCTCTTTCAGACCTGCATCGGAATGAACGTTTTAATTTTTACATGCAAACAGACTGTTTTACCTAAAATAAAAATTTATTTTAAAAAAAAAAAAGCCATCTGTAAAGCTTGCTATTAAAGATGACAGCAGAGAGACAATAGCTAAATCCAGAGTTCCTGCTTCAGAATCATTAATAGGGTGAGATTACCCAGCAGGGTAATTAAAAACATCCTAATTACACACCGAGGCTCATTAGGAAGTTAATGCAGAGAGACACTTCTAAAGGACGAACCAGAAAACCCACAGAGAGGGGCTGCCAAGGTCTTCTTCATCGGCGAACACCATATCCAACCAGGTTATGGAGCCAGCCTCCCTTGGGAAGGCTCTTTCCAGCCTCAAACATCCTCCACTCTGCGGCCCAGTTTCAGAAGGATTAATGGATGTTGGGCAGGATACGCACGATTCCAGCTCTTCACAGCTTGAAGAGGAAGCCAAACCCTCTCTGGTGAGGACATAGGCACGCAACGCAGGCAGGACCATAACTTTCCCTCACCCCTGGCTTCGAGCCTGGAGGGTCTGGACCCCCCCAGGACAAAACAACCATCAAAGGAGTCAGGCCAACCCCAGGCGCTGGGAGCAGCTGGTGATTGAACAATAAAATGGATATTAAAAGCTGATTAAGATGTAGGCATCTCTAGGAAAGTTGGAGAGCCCTTATCTCCTCACAGCTTCCCTCTATTCCAGACAGGCCTTTGAACGAGAGCGACCAGAAGTGGTGAGGATTTGTGCAGAATTAAACAACTTTACGGGCAAGTCATTTTGACCAAAACTGAACAGACACCTCAAATTTTGAGAGGCTTCTGTGTCCCCAGACAGCAGCGGCATTTTTGCCCAGTAGTCAGAACCTGTGCATCTCCCCCACCTGTGGCATGTGTACATGCCTATACCCTACCAGGTTTTGGCCCTCAAGGCAACACGAAGATGCTAGCAAGTTTTGGGTATCTACCTACATTCAATCACCTACAATCTTCTCCTGGAAATAAGCACCTTTTTTATTATCATTTCACTTTTTTTTAGGTGCTGGAGTGTGTGCTCTGAACATTTCTATCTTAGATCGACACAAGATCAGGCAGTAATACAGGCGTCTTACTAGGAGACAAGGTAAAAACACAGCCTCAGAATCTCAGTTATGATACAAGTTTTCAGTCTTAGTCTGAGAACCTTATGCCCAAAATCATAAATCAGGTTTTAGGTGCAAGGTCTTGCAACCTCAGCACCAATCTTTCAATACACATTGCTGTTCCTAATCACAGAAAAGTAAAACACAACTGAAATGAATGTGGTTTTCCCTCAAAAACAGGGGTTCCTGTTAGGGAATAAAAAGGATAGAGCTTTAAAAAGTTTATAAACACTCAGCACTCAAAAGATGGACCAGATCTGAATGTGAAAATTCGAAGGCATTTTTTGAGTCGGAGTGGCAGTCTGTCCCCCTCCAAGTATTAAAGGCCGTTGATAACAGAGTTGAAATTGTACAAGGGAGAGTGTGCTGCCATTCAGAGGGACCTGGACAGGCTGGAGAGTTGGGCGGAGCGAAACCTGATGAGGTTCAACAAGGGCAAGTGTAGAGTTTTGCATTTGGGGAAGAAAAACACCATGTACCAGTACAGGTTGGGGGCTGACCTGCTGGAGAGCAGTGTAGGTGAAAGGGACCTGGGGGTCCTGGTAGACAGGAGGATGACCATGAGCCAGCAATGTGCTCTTGTGGCTAAGAAGGCCAATGGCATCCTGGGCTGTATTAGAAAGGGTGTGGTGAGTCGGTCAAGAGAGGTTCTCCTNCTATGATGATTTCTAGCTCCTTAAAAACATATATCACAATTTAAAAAGCCACGCACGTTTTTTTTAATCCTCTTTTGTCCTTACAAGATCCATAAATGCCTTTTCACGTCATTAACATTTTTTTATCTTCCAAAACAAATGCCTCTCTTTTGCTAAATATTTATTAATATGACTAAACCAAGAATCCATCAGAAGCTTAGAAAAGCACTTAAAGATACTTTTGTGAAAACACAGCAGGAGTACACAGAAGAGATCCCAATCTGTCCTAACACTGTCCAAAATAAATACTTGCCAAAAAGTGTTCCTCAGCCAGTGTGTAGCTGCTAAACTATATGACAATTATAAATATCGATGTTCTTCTACAAATCTTCTCATAAGCAACAGCTGTCCTCGCGGAGAGGCTCTACAATGGCAAGTGGGAAAAGACAGGAGGAACACGGGGAAAAGGCAGAATGGTCACAAAAAGGTATGAAGAGCTGGGGATCCCTAGGAAGGTTTGAGGGCCCTCGCCCCACCGCACGTCAGTGTTGTATGTGTTTATTAAATGAGCAACAAACAAAATTGCACAATAGTTAAAGGCATTCCTGTTTCTTTAACTGACTACTTAAAAGAAAAATTAACTGGAAGCTTTATTTCTACTTTGCATAACAATTTTTGATGAATGACACCATTTCCTAGATAAAAATCAGAAGCTGCAATTATGTGAATGGCATTTCTTTGAACTTCTTGGTTTTTTCCTTGAAACTGCAGAACTCAATCACTCTTGCATGTTAGTACATCCTACTCCCATTTCAGTAACTATTCTTCCTTTATCCACATCATTAGTGCTCTAAAGCACCACTGGAGAGGCAAAAGCACCTCCTTTATGCCATATTTGTTTAACCTGTCAAAAAGACCACAGAGAAAAATGAGAATTAAGAGCATACTGAAGAGAGGTCAAATATAAATATACGTATATATGTATATATATTAAAATATCTGCAATTTCTTAAATATATGCCAACCAGAAACATGTTCCTAATTTATCGGACACAGTTCAGTCTCCATTTGAAAAGCTCTCACACGAACCAAAGCGCAATGGGGTTGCTGGCCAGAGCAGCACATCCACCCAGCACGCTCTAATAGCAGGTTTTGATTGCAGACCCAACGTCCCTACGAGTATCTTGGCAACACTTTTAATGCTGCTCAGTTTAGCCAGCCTAATTAATAGCACTTCAATGAGACAAATAATTCCATGAGCATCAGCACTAAAGAAGCCTACAACTTTCTATGTAGTGGCAATTCCCAACCTTCAATTTAAGCTTTTCCTGCTATCAAAGAATTTGCAGAGGTTTCTCTAATATGGATTTTCTAAGAACACACATCTTGAATGGAGTCCTTCTTGCATAGGAAAACTAACCAAGTCTCTTTCCTCCACCCAGCCACATATTTAAAAATAAAAAATTATTCTGACAGAATTGGATTGATGTCAGCCAACAGAAGAAGAAAAAAAGAAAGAGATAAGTATGTGACTCATTGAAAAGTATAAACAAACAGTTTTTATAATTTTTATAATTTTATTTCTTTTATAATTTTTATTTTTTATGAATACCACTACAACTGGCACTCGATTCTAGAAATAAAAGTTAACAGAACTAAGCCAAACTAGTAGGACTGATAAAACTCAAGATTTTCTCCTGCAGAAGTGGCCAAAGCACCACATGTTGCTGGCTTGCTTTCAATGGCTCAATCCCGCAACAAAAAACATTCATGCCCGAGAATCTTGCCTGAAGGCTTCAGCACCCTTCCTGATGGAAAAATAAAAAGATAAATAAATGAAAGGAAATAGACGAAACAACAGGCAATTGAAATAAAAAACACAGGAGGGCACAAAGCCCTACTGGCAGCCAACTCTGTTTAAGCTGAGAAGCAACATCTTACTGCCAGAGCCTTTCCAGAGCCAGAGACACGTCACTCTCCAAACCCATTCGGTATAGGTAGCACAACTAAATGCCGACTGTGTTAAGCAAAATGTTTCCATAAAAAGACTACTAGCAGCAAAGAGAATTAAAATTAGAACCTTTATGAAATCCACTGCCTAATTTTCAAGGTGGGCCACCATGAGCAGCAGAAATTAGAACGACGGGGAAAGAAAGAAGAAAACTGCAAATTAACTCCAGTTTCAGGGCTATATTCACACAGGATAGAGATTATTCTCTTTTTTTTTTTTGGTGCAGGCACTTGAGCTGCTGCTGACAAGCTTAAAAATCTGTGAGTACTTGCTCTCATGTCAAGTTTCCCTTAGACACCCGATACAGATTTTCAACACATGCATGCTGCCTCAGCTTTTAAGGCTTCTTCAGGAAATTACAGTATTATATTCAAAAAGGAATTATGTAAACTACCAAGACACAGTACATTACTAGGTCCTGATTCCTAAACACCATCTATATTTATTTCACCCATTTCCAAAATGTAGAGCTGCCCAGCTAAAGGATATCTGCACTTTAGAATTAAAGAGCGACACACAGTAATTTAAACATAGTTTAACTCCTAACTGCATTCCTGCTTCAAATCTTAACTGCAGGCTCTATTTTCTTCTGCTACATTGTAAATTTAAAAAAAAAAAAAAATCAATGGGGGAAGCCTGCTTTGTTTGTTCACTTCCATTCACCAGCTCTGTATCCTCCTTCAGTCGCCGGATAGGGAAAACTTCAATCCATCCTTCCCCCACCCTTGTTATATTGCCCCAGAAAGACCTCGGGAAAAGCTCTTTCTCCCACAGACGCAAGCAGAAGCTGCAATGCGGTTTTGGTAAGCAAAGCAGTGAACGAGATAAGGCATCAAATCCACAAAATAACCTCACAGCATGGCTGACACAACGCTCTCCAGCTCCCCAGGTCCCCGATCACTTGCTTTTGGCCCCTAGAAGTTGGGTTTTTGCCTGTACCATTGCACGGCTTCAGCAAGGGAGCAGGGCAAGCCCAACCTTCCTTTAGGCTACCATGCAGCTTGGTGGTCAGAATCAGCAGTGTGCCCAGGTGGCCAAGGGGGCCAACAGCATCCTGGCCTGCATCAGGAACAGTGTGGCCAGCAGGACAAGGGAGACTAGGGAGGTGATGTACTCAGCACTGGTGATGCCTCACCTCCAGTACCGTGTCCAGTTTTGGGCCTCTAACCACAAA
>VXBO01008913.1:79928-91179 GCA_013400135.1 Rhinoptilus africanus
GCTCTCTACAACTACCTGAAAGGAGGGTGTAGAGAGATGGGGGGGTGGGGTGTCAGTCTCCCAAGTAACAGGCGATAGGACAAGAGGAAATGGCCTCAAGTTGCACTAGGGGGGTTTAGACTGGATATTTGGAAAAATTTCTTTACTGCAAGGGTTGTTGGGCATTGGAACAGGCTCCCCAGGGAAGTGGTTAGATCACCATCCCTGGAGGTACTTAAAAGGCAGACAGATGTGGTGCTGAGGGACATGGTTCAGTGGTGGTCTTAGCAGCGTTAGGTTAATGGTTGGACTTGATGATCTTAAAGGTCTCTTCCAACCAAAATGATCCTATGATTTTAAGAGCGAGGATTAAATCATGTGAGGCAGAAGCAGCACTGAATTCAAGTGTTCTGCTTCCTGGGGATGTGTTTAACAACTGGGCTGTGGCACAGCCCTACACACAGACACATTCCTCCTGCCTCTCAGAAGGGCAAAGGCGAAGAGGGAAGGGCAAGCTTCTCCTCATTCCTCCCCCACCTCTCTCTTGCAGAAATCCTCAATAGTCAACTCTTCGAAAGCTCATCCATAGGGGACACTCAGTGGTAATGTTTCCAAGGGGAGGGGACACTTGACGCTCTATGCTAACCGACTGGTGGGATTTCAGACGTTGCTTCTCCTCCCAAGTCAGACACTGGACACACCAGCCAAGAGTCGACGGGAACATGGCCACGCTTACACCTCCAGCAAGCGGCAACGCACCCTGCCTTCCACTCAGGCTGCAAGGCACCCCCAGTCAAAAGCCACAATGCACTCGTAAGCAAAAAATCTCCTTCTAGGATGCAATCGTGTACATTGTCATCTTAATATCTGTCCCAGAGACACCCATCAGGAGCAGGAGCACGGAGGAAAACCAGGAAGAGCACTGAAAGGAGACACCTTCCCCTAGGAGCACATCCTAACCAGTTGCACAACAAAATGCTGAAGAAGCTGGATTCAGAGCAGGCTCTGAATTCATGAAGTGTGTAACAAGCTCCCACCAAACTCCAATGAAGTCTAGTACGGGCATTATCAGCTTGGCATCTCCCACAAGCCTGCTATCAGGATCCCTCAAGTCACTCCACCTGCCTTCAGCTGCGAGCAGGGATAGCTGGTGAAGACAACAGAGTTCCACAAATGTGGATCCCTCCTGTTCCTCTGCGCCAAACATGCTTTAATTTTCAAATCAAGTACTAAGAGTGCAGCACAGCAGAGTCGTCGTGCAGTTGATGACTCTCTATCAAAGCGCTACCGTAAGCAGCTACTGCATTTCCTCTCAAGCCAGGAGGAGATGCAGTGGCCGCTGGTGATGGGCCACAGTGTGCAGACCTCTGCCTGCTTGCTAGGTGGCAAGCCAGCAAACGGACAACTGCTCCACGCAGCTGAGCTCTCCAATACCATCTTCACAAGTTTCACGGCAAAACCAGAACTGCTACAGACTTTTGGAATGGTGGAAGATTGTTTCACATGCCTAAACCACGTTTGTAGAATATGTTGAATCTGTACTTTGCTCTTGAAGCATCCTAGCAACAAGTTTGTCATTATGAATATCAATGAAAGATGGCATGGGGCAGACATTCAAGCAGGAATCCATACCAAATGTTAATAAAATCACTAGATTTCACAAGAAGAGAAAGTATTAATGAAAGATCACAGTTCATGGGCATATACCCCAAACAGAACCAGATGTTGCAACTGGTATCTCCCTCTCCAATGGATGCTTTAAAGCCCAGAAGGAAGGATGAAGGATCATCCAGGCAGAAGGGTTGTAGGGGGCTCTACAGGAGACAGAGCAAAAATGGTAACCGATGCCTCACTGAAGCTGCCATTCAACATCTACTCGCTCCATTTCTGACCCCTATTTTCAAAGCACCTGCCATTTTCTGACCTACAGTCAATGATGGGCCAGTTGCAGGTCCTAGTCTCGCTTGTTACGGTCCGTTTTAAAAACTAATGAACAAGGGACTATCCACCCTCAAATCCCTATACACTGCAGCCCTGAATCCAAATGCTGCTCTACAGAGCGATGCACTGAACAGGGTGCCTCATACTGTTTCCTGGCAGAAAAGGATTTACTTTCTCTTTTATGTCAATTAAGCAGAGGCAACAAAGGTCAAAGAGTACTTGATGCCACAGCCATTAGAACACAGTGGTGGGAGCAACTATTTCTGCCTTTGAGAGAGGCCAGAAAACATCTGCTACAACGAAATATGGATTCGTTGCCGTTAAATGCATTTGCCATTTGGAGAAACAAAAACAAAAAAACCCTCCGCATTTAATCTCACTAATGAATTTGTAGCATGCATTTTTCCAGTATACAAGATTGTTGGCAGGATGTAACATCTTTTTTTAGACCAACTGATATAATTAGAAAAGTAATTCTATGTATAATCACAGAATTTATTTTAGAGCTACAGATATATAACCTTTGTCGACAAACCGTGTCTTACCTGCGTACAACACGTAGAGAAGGGGATGCTAACAATTTACTACAACAATACACCCCTTACAGAAAAAAGTTAAAAGTATTCAAACATAACCACCTAATCACTTTCTTCCAGCTGAGGTCAAAAATCAATAGAACTCCACTGCTACTACAAAAAACAACCCTGCCATTAGAAAATATTTCAAACCAAGCAGACTCCAAAATCTTCTCAGCAATCTCAGGGACATTAACAGGGCAGCCAGACTTCATAAGGGACACCAGACCAGTCTGCTCCCATCAGACCATGGTCTCTCAAATTTGATGTTGAAAGGCACAGTATGTTCTTCAAGTCTTAAACAATACAACAGAAAAATCTGGAAGCTAGCAGAAAAACTCAACATCTATCTGGTAATACACTTATTTGGAGCCTTCAGCACAGCGTTCTGTGTTGAGAGGGATGTTAAAATAAGGATCCAGTGCTGCTTCTTTACAAAAGTTTATTTATTTTAATAATTAAAGCATGCATTGCACACTGGTACTAATTGACTACACTCACAATGTTTTTTTACAAAAGGTCAGTATTCTCAAGGCACTGAGGCTGTGAAGTTGCAGGTCTTCTTAGAAAGTATTTTACACATCATTTGTCGTACTGAAAAAGGATCCTTAAACTTTCAGTAAAACTACCTTTAATGTGTGCATACAGTCTATTTAAGTTCCACACAGTGGCATAGCTCTCTCTCTGGTATTAATTGGAAGTACATGCTTATTCAAATGGTCTACTGGTATTTCCTCAAGGATTTAAAACAAGATGTGCAAAACCACCATGACACTATCAATGTTATGTTAAACATTTGAGGGTGAATAAACAGTGAAAAACATGACAATTCTATTTGCATCATTAAAAATATCAAAGCTAAAGACAGGTAAACTCCTTGACATGCCCCCCACAGAATCACAGAACAGTTGAGGTTGGAAGGGACCTCTTGGAGATCATCTAGTCTATCCAAACCCCCTGTTCAAAGCACAAGTCACCTAAAGCAGGTTACCTGGGACCATGTCCAGTCACATTTTGACCATCTCAGAAGATCAAGACTCCACAACCTCTCTGGGCAGCCTGTGCGCCAGTGTCTGACCACCCTCAAGGTGAAAAAAGTGTTTTTTTACTTCAGACAAAATTTCCTGTGTTTCAGTCTGTGCCCGTTGTCTCTTATAATGTCACAGGACACCCCAAGAAGAGTTCTGCTCTGTCTTCTTTAAACCCTCTCATCAGGTATGTATATACACCAATAAGATCCCATGAGCCTTTTTCTTCTCAAGGCTAAACTATCCCAGCTCTTTCAGTCTCTTCTCATGACAGACGTGCCAAACCCTTAACAGCCTTTGTGGTCCAGTGTGTCCATGATTCTCTTCTTCTGGGAAGCCCAGCACTGGACACAGCACTCCAGGTGTGTTTCCTCCAATGCTGGCAAGAGCAGAAGGATCACCTGCTGGCAATACTTTTCCTAATGTAGCCCAGGTTACTCTTGGCCTTCTTTGCCATGAGGGAGCATTGCTGGCTCACGGTCAACCTGTCCAACAGGTCACCCAGCGCCTTTTTCTGAACAGCTGCTTTCCAGATGGTTGCCCTCCCCCACCCCCCGCCCCATACTGGAGAACAGGTTTATTCCTCCCCAAGCGCACGCAGGGCTTTGTATTTCTCTTCACTGACCTTAATGAGATTCCTTCTCTGCCCATTTCTCCAGCCTGCCAATGTCCCTCTGAAACAGAGGGAGTTTCAGAGAGAGGCAGCATAAACATCTTTATCAACCACCTCCACGCAGATCCCTGAACACACCAAAGTCTGTTTCCTGAAGTCCAGAGTTGTCATGTTACCTCTTAGTATCCTGAAGGCCACTATCTCACGGTTACTACAACCACTGCAACTCTGACCTCCACATCTCAACCCATCCTTTCTTGTTTATAAATACAAGGCTCAACAGAGCACCTCTGTCCATTGACTCCTTGATCACCTGTGTTAGGAAGCCATCAACGCATTCCAGAAAACTCCTGGGTTGCTTATGTCCTGCTGTTTTGTCCTTCCAGCAGATGTCAGGGTGGTTCAAGACCCACATGAGGACCTGGGCCTGAAAACGTGAGGCTTCTTCCAGTTATCTGATCAGGCAATCTACAGCAGACACACAAAATAATGCCACCCACTATTCCCAACCTGCTCTTAGCTGGCCCATCATCCATCCCAAGGCAAACCTCTGCTTATCTCAGCTGCTCTCTCACATGAAGAACAACTCCTCATCCTTCCTTTCCTGGCCTGTCCTTCTTAAAGAGCCCGTTTTCATCCATCGCAGCATTCCAATCATATGAGATATCCCAGCACATCTCTGTGATCCCAATGAGATCTATAAATTTGAAAAAGAGGAAATAAAGCTTCTAGATGTTTACGTTTTAAGAAGGGATGGTTACAACCCATAAGCACAAATTTAAAGAGAGGTATAGTATGATATTATCTCTTCCCACAGCAGATTACTGGCCGTTGACCAAGCAACTGTCTTTCAGGTTTATGGTTGCATAATGGCAGAAACTATAGAAGAACAGTGAAATTCAGTCTAAAAGGGGTTGGTTGGTTTGTTTTTTTTTTCCTGAGAAAGAGGTGTGGTATGGGAAGAACAGAGGGACTTTTTCTTAAGGAGCTTTCACAAGATTTTGGTATGATAACAGCACCCTGGATTTCAACACCACTCATAATGAGGAGATAGAGACACTGGCTAAGCGGAAAGCCAAGCAGCAGCACACCACCGGCTTCTCTCACACAGAAAGTGGGGCACAGGAGGAGGCCGGGGTTTAACCAGGTCTCTCGGGGAAGGGGTCTCACATCAATCAAGTCACTCCATGGAGAGGCATTTGCACAAAACACCAAGAAGAAAAATTACAATTCTCTCTCTCAGACGGAAAGTGAAATGATTCAGAGTTGCATCAGATCGGGTTTACAAACACTACATAAAAATAAACCCCAAAAGAAGAAAGAGTTTTGCAGACTTAACTAAACTAAGTACATACATAAACTTTTTTTTTTTTCTATTGGAGATCCCACATAAACAACGTCTGCAAAAGTCTGAGGGGAAAGTGTATTTTATCCTTTGAGCAGAACAACTGAACAGCAGCAAGACACAACAGCAGCAAAACAAGAGTTACAAGCTATTTCCACCACCCACCAATGCAAAGAATGCTCGTGATTTAATATGAGAGCCAAACTATAATACTGCATTCAAAGGTTCATAAAAAAAATTCCTTTTTGTTTTTTACAAAACAGTGGGGAAAAAAAATACGCAGAGATACAGTTTTGTACTGCCAATTCCATGCAAAGAGAAATTAAGTTGACAGGATGTATTGGCCCTTAAATTCTAATGTACAAGAGCAGGAAACAACATTTCATCAACTACAGAGTGATCTATGGAATTGAAAGCATATTATTTCTATCTGATGCTTTTCATTAGAGAAGCTATTGAAATGCGTCGTGCAGAATGTGTTATTTTCTTCTATCAAAGCAGTTTGCCAGAAAGCCTACTCTTCAGTGAAGTATAGTTTTTGACGTGTAGCAAATGATATACTACACATCACAGCTTGAGTTGAAAAAGCCTTCAAGTTTTCTCTCCTAAGGAAAGTAAAAATAGTCCAGGTTTAGAAAAAAAACAAACACAAACTACATTTTCAAGTCGCTCTGTGCACACTGGTGACCACATACTATGTTTTTTTCCAATCAAATCAGATACACTAAGTATTCAACAGAAAGCACTTAGGATCCAACACTGGAGAAGGAATTATTTAAGCAAGTTAAGAGCCACACTCTACCGCTGGCCCCATACAAAGCCCTTCCTTTTGGGACTGAAGGGTGCAGCTCTTTAATTTGTCTTGTAAAGCAGAAGTAGTGAGAAGCATGCTGACAGCTAGAAACTGCTGTTCTGTGGGAAAACAGCCACATCTGCCAAGGAAAGCTACAGAGACCTCAATATTGTGGAAAACCACCAGCAGCTTAATAACACACAGCCTGCTCCTCCAGTACATCCCACCAGGCTGGCTCATCCTGCAGAAAGGGCAAGAGCAGAAGAGGGAACCTGTGAGGCAGCAGAAAGGAAGGGGAAAGAGCAGAGAGTAAAGAAAATCAAAAATAAAATTTAAAAAAAACGTTTGCTAGGGTAGTTGAGAATCCGGCACAGAAGGGACAGGAGAGGAAGCAGAGAATCAGAAACACAAGGCAGACAGAGCTGTTTAGGTCGGAGGAAGTAAGCAAAGATCCTGGAACATCAAGGACGGGGGAGGATGGGAAAGTATGAACACGGGGGACAAGGAATCTGCGACACCAGTGGTAACGGCAGAGAAAGGTCGCTGTCAACACGAGCACATGTTCTCCATCACGTAATCGGGGAAGGGAGGCAAGAAGGGATCCAGGGATCCAGCAGAGCAGTTAATGAGACCCGGGGAATGAATCAGAGCACCAATGTGGGAAACCAAAAGGATCCCTGTGCGGTAGCAAAAGGATGTTTGTAAGTTGCTGTACAAACAAAAATGATTAACTTGTATTCCTGAGAGGCTGACAGGTATAGCTTCGGAAAAGAACATATTTCTAGGGAAAAGGGGGTGAGAGAAACTGAGTTATCCCACTCTTTCCTGGTCCACATATGCATTAATGGAGAAGGGAGCAAACAAGGGAAGGAGTGGAAATACCAGAGGCAAAGACATCTCCCCCTGCTTCTTGGACATTTCTTCTCAGATGTTTTCCAGGTGAACCTTTCCTACACCTCTCCCCATAGAAAAAAAGTGAAGAATTCTACCATACATTTTGGTGAGCAAACACACACAAAAAAAAAAAACTAACAAAGTAATTCTTTCAAGAAAATTCAAGTGTATTTCTTGTTTCTCCTCTCCCGAGGACACTTCAGATGACTCTCATAACGTACAATGCCACAATATTGCCAGGTCTTTCTGCTAGCCCTTTCCCAATTGGGACACTACAGCAATTCTTTGAGTTGCCTTCTGTCTTTTGAGGGGATTTTTGTGTGCGTTTGTTCTGTTAGAGTTTTTTCAGTAACGCCCTAACATACATCATGCTCCGCTCTCCTCTAGAATAATAGAGGTTTTCAGCGTGCTAGCAAAGACCGCAGATTAAACAAAGACCAAAGACTACTTCTGTACCTCAAAACGGAGGATTTAGGGTGTATTACAGTATATTCTTTTACTGGTGTATCGGAGCAAACCAACCAAAGAACGCTTTTTCTTGCTATTTAATGGAAACGGGGGCAGGGAGAAACAGGGGCGAAGTGGGGAAGCGTGTGCATCCAACACAAGTTGCCCCATCAACTTGAGAGAAGCGCAGCCAGTTCATGCATTCCAACAGGCCACTTGCTGATATTTATCTGCCTCGGAAAGCTTTACGTCTGAAGGGACGAAAAAAAAATTGTGCAAGTGGAAGGAAAGCAGATGGCTGGAGATAAAAGCATCATGGGTGTCTCAGGCTTGCCGCGTGGGGAGGCTGGGAAAAGAACTCACCGATACCTGCTTGGTTTCAGAGAAGTATCACAAGACCTCCTGCCTGCTGTAAGAGCCGTTTCAGACAACACCTGCCCACGATGGGAAGAGGAAGTCCGAACTACCTGTGTATAGAAGAGGGCAGCAGAGCTGGGGTCTTCCTCATCCATCCAACTCCTGCAAGTCTACAGGGCGATTCTTCGCTAATTTCATGGTAAGCCTTCACAGCAGGGGTTTCCTAAGGAGGATCACAGCCCTCTCAGTGACACAAACACCTCGGTGTTACAGGATATATTATGGCATCAGCAGAGCCCACAGATGATGCACCAGGAACCAGCACAGACCGCTGTGAACTTCAGGACTTCGTCAAGTATGGGAAAACCTCTAACGAGGCGGCCACCAAGAGTCAACCAAGTCTCCTGACTCGCTTAGGCCCAAACGGAGCCCAAAACCACTTTGATTTTGCGTTACTGCCTTTAGGCACATAGAGAAGAAACTTAATGGAGGGAAGGTAAGACTAATATAATGCACTACACCAGATTAAGGGCATAACGACCACAAAGATCTATGTAGACCTACCAGTTTATTAACTATACGCCCTAACGATTTCCCTCGTGTTTCCTCTGCAACAAGTACAATGTACCCCTGTTTTTTGTACTTATTTCCAATTCTGTATCTGTAGTGTGCATCGACGCCACCCTGTTCATATAAAGGGGAATGAAGAGTGTACCCTGTAGCTACCTTCTAAAGAGAGATCTTCCGCTATTCTCCTCTGCCAGATTCCTACAGCAGAACTTTTAGAAACTATTTGCTAGTAGCAATTGTAAACGAGGCTCTTCCCGCCCATTTCCAGATTCAATGGGTTAGTTTCGCGTCCAAGATTGCAGCTGTATTTTTGCACCCGAGATTCCTACAGAGTCAACACTTACGAGATGATGGCACTATATGCCATTTATCAGAAAACAATAATAAGGAACTGACAAGAAAAGTTCATAGGTCCGTGTGCAGGAAGCCCTAATAAAAATGCCTTCCTGCATTGCTGACAAGGCACGAAGCGCTCAGGACAGATACTACAACTATGTCTCTGTGGTTGTATTTCATTGGATTCCTCCTAGGCCAGCTAAAAACCCACAAACATATTCTGACAGTATATTTAGGCACTCCTGTAATCTGATCCCTGCACGTAAAAAAAAGAAAAACCTTTCTAACTTCAATTTTTGCTTGATTCCACTGCAATGCCAATGAGCATGCACTGTTGTTTTGGTTTGGGGTTTTTTTTTACCCCCTCATCTAATTTTTTCACATGTATGGGACTTAATATGCACTCACACGTCAGTAATGGGAAGAAGTGGTCTTTATAGCCATCACAGGAAAAAAAAAAAGGCTATTTCACATATTACGGTTCAAGAAAGAGGGGACACAATGAATAGTTGCACTCTATATACAGAAATAAAGATCACATCATATCATGAACAACAGACATCATCCTTTACATTTGTCTACAGCACCCAGTTTGCGAGGGCTTTATTATTTTTTTAAAAAATAAGAGAGCCATAGGCCTCCACGGGATTTCAGTCACCAGCACATTCAGCAGCCCTGCAATAAGAGGTGTACAAGCCTGAAAGCCAACACTAAGAAGAAAAGGCTAGTACGTAAAGAAAGAGACTCCCGAGTCTCGTCTGTGCACAAAGCCAGCAGAAACTGCTGGAAGTAAAAACAGCACCCACACGGAGGCTATGTAAACCAGCTTTGCTCCACTTCAGAAGGATAAAGAGCTCAGTCACAACAAGATGCAAACTTGTGCCTAAGATTTTCAAAAGAAAAAGCCGAATTTAATACAGCTTCAGTTCAACTGAACATCTTTACTACTGTCTATAGGAAAGCTCCACCATGACTACTCTTACTACCTACAGTGAAAAAGCAGTTTATGTGAGAGAACCGAGTTTAAAAAACGTAAGACTGTTTAAGTTTTGGTATGAACAGACCAACTTTGACTCAGGTGGAAACAAAGGTGCTTTTGAAAATTTCTCTGGCTAGTGAGTTCAGCTTCTTGGATTGCAAGTTAGTAAGATCTCGCACACTGTTAATGCGCAGCTTCTGGATTAACACTTCCCTTCCAGTATCAAACTACCAACCACAACTCACAAAGGCTTCCAAGGTGACCAAAGTTTAAAGTGGAAACACTGAAAAACGCCCTTGGTTCATCAAGTCAAAAGGGGAGCACGCCTGCTGTATCCATGTGGAGTGGGACAGTGACTCACTGGAATCACCCCGATGGAGTTTCCCTACCAAAACCTGCAAGCGCCAGCCGGAGGGTCACGCCAGGGGGTACCACCTTGATGTCTCAATACCACGTTGAGTTGGAAGTGAATTCACCTTTGGCAACAGTACAAAAAAAAAAAAGTACTGTGTGCCGAAATCTGGCTACGTGTGTCCCGCGAGAAGCAAAACACTAACTGCGTGGGACTCAACTCGGAGGAAAAAAAAAACCAAAAAGCTTATTTGCCTCTCGTGTTTTGCATGACGAAGTTTCCAGGAGTGGAAGGCAGAAACGAGGACGCTGTTATCTGCTAGAGGGGTTGGGGTTTTCCCCCCGTGCACAGAGCAGATAGCCTCTATCGAAAAGGGAAAAAAAAGGGGAGGGTTTAATACCCTCCAAGGTCTCGTAATTCCGATGACGTGGATGTTAATCACAACATATATTCACATCCCGTGACTCCGGCCCTAACCCCTCTGCCCTCCAAGCAGTACTTTTCCTCCCGCCGGGGCGGGGGGAAACCGCCAGCTTTCCCTCCAGAAAGCTCATTTTCCCATCAAACGAGGGTGAAAAGCTAAAGGCTGACCCGACGCTCCGGCTCCTCCTTGAGCTCCCGGGATCACCGCCGCAGGCTGGACGGCCCCACGCAGCCGGGATGCCACAGCATCCAGCCCCCCACCACCACCCCCGGGGCACCCAGCAGCCCCTCACCGCGGCCTCGGGGCGGCCCGGGGGAAAGAGCTCGGCGGGCACCTGCCGGGGGTGGCACCGGCACCAGGGAGGTGGGGGAGGAAGAACGGGGGGGGGCGGCCCCGTTCCCGGCTCACCTTGGGCAGTTCGCGGAGCTGGTTGGCGTCCAGCAGGAGCTCCTCCAGGCTGCGGCTGTAGCGGTAGATCTCCTCGGGCACGGCGGCCAGCGAGCAGTGCCGCTTGTCGATGGACTCCACATGGCGGTTGCACCGCCACAGGGGGATGCAGTGGAACATCGCCCCGCGGGGGGAGGCGGCGGGGGGGGGAACACACACACACACACGCAC